>CAJQZN010035421.1:0-22591 GCA_907164685.1 Colias eurytheme | reverse complement strand
TCTATTTTTCATATGTACCACGGGCGAAGCCGGGGCGGACCGCTAGTATATTATATATTTTCACTGAAAGGCATTAGTATTTGCCAGTGCTAACTTATGTAATAAAACTTTTTAGGCTTACATTAAACACAAAATAAGCTGACAATCCCCATGTTTGTTGTAAAATTTCCTTCAAGTACCTACCTATATTTAAATAGACGTTAAAATATTACGACAACAAGAAAATTGCAACCTACACATTTCTAAAGATAAGTACCAAAGGAGATAATAAAGTATTGAAAATATACTCGTATCTTTACAATAGTTTAATAATACGCCGTGTGGTTGTTGGAATAGAAAAGATATGGACCACGCATTGATACTAAAATAAACTTAGGATTATAGAAAAGAGGTCAAATCTATTTGTTAACACGTGTTTCCTGCAGGAGGCAAGTAAGCTGTGATTGTTATGGGTTATATTTAGATTTTGTATACAAAATATTATAAAATCGTGGCTGTTATATATCTGACTAGCTTTCCGCCCGCGGCTTCGCTCGCGTTTTCAAAGAAAAACCCGCATAGTTCCTGTTCCCGTGGGAAATCCGGGATAAAACCTATCCTATGTGTTAATCCAAGTTACCCTCTATATGTGTGCTAAATTTCATTGTAATCGGTTCAGTAGTATTTGCGTGAAAGAGTAACAAACACACACACATCCTCACAAACTTTCGCATTTATAATATTAGTAGGATGTTATTTACAAAATTAAAATCTACATAAATACTTACGTGTAATTAGTTAATTACATATATTGCATAGAACGATTAACGATCCTTTTAACCCGGCGTCATTGTTGCCGGGTATCTAATACCCGACGCATTTTAAAACTGTCATAATTTTAAAACAAAATGCGCACGTCTTTTGTCCGTTACAGTAGCTGCGGTCGTTGACCTCTGTTCGCATATTCTCTTCTCTATTTTGTGTTGCTTCGGCTACCTCGTAGTGTAGACATGTGTAAAGAGCGCGCGGGTAAGTTATACCCGGCCACAATGGCCACGTAACATTTATAAAGACAGCGTGTTTGTTGTTTTTTATTGTTTATTGATAAATTGCATATCGTTTTGCACAATTTTATGAACCATGTCTTACGAAAGCGAACAACGTCGACTACTAGCCTTGTTTGAACAAGCTGACGCCAGTGAAAATGAACATTGCAGTTCAGACGACGAGGGTGAATTCGACCATATTTCAGAGCGAAGTCAAGGCAGTGATATGCGGAACAGGAATGCAGCGATGATGAGCAAGAAGTAATTGTTTCAACAAGTAACCAACAGTTTTATATTGGTAAAGACAATTCCACCAAATGGTCTCCACCACCTCGGACCAACGTCCGCACAAGGTCAGAAAACGCTGCGTTGATCTCGATAGCGAATAAGTCGGTATATTATTAGTAAATAAGCTTTGTTTTATATAGTTCATGATTTCAGGTTTATGTTCTAAAGAAAATTTTATGTTTTGTCTCTAAATATTTATTATGTTATATTTCGAAGAAACGTTTTAAGTTATGTTCTAAAAAAATTATCGCAGAATAAACAGATTTAATTTGATGAGTAATATGCTCATTTTATGATAAATAAATGTTTGATTTTTATTAATTATGTATTTAACTACCTATTTCCCTATTATAGAAAACTAATATTGACATAAGCTTGATTCAGTGCACAATAATGTACATGGGTAAAATTTACCCGGCCACAACGACCAAGTTCTGTTTAGTAGCCACAATGACGCCGGGTTAAAATTATTAGGTACGACGATTAATTGTTAATTGCTTGTTGATTGTTAAAGTGATATAATTAAATGTAGGTTATAACAAAATATAAAAAATATTTCAAAATTTCACGCAGAATTATTCAATCCCGATATGATCGCGAACGGTTGCTGGCCATAACTGGCGGCAAAGAGCCAACGACCGGGCTCAGTGGCGTGCATTAGGAGAGGCCTACGTCCAGCAGTGGACATCGAAAGGCTGATGATGATGATGATGATGATGATCGCGAACGTGAACTAACAAAGTTTACCTATAAAGAAAACTTATTTACACAGGGAATTTAACAAATAAGTATTGAATGCAAAATAATCTGCTTATAACGAAAACTAGGACACATTACAAAAACATTGCCAAAATATGAACACCTATCCCCAGCCAGCTACCATGCGCCATCTTGTCGAATATTCCATACACGGTAAGCATTCCCACGAGGCTTATTTAATTAGAAAATTATTCAAGTCTTTCCGTATTACAACCAACCATTTTTCCCTGACCCCACAATACCTCTAATCACTTAAATTCGCGGGGTCTTACCCCACTGGTTTCCCAGACTTGGCGGTGGTCCGCTCACCAACTGACATTTCCAATCGAGAGATTTCTTCCGAGCATTTATTCTACTCGAATAATCCACATCGATTCTGGGAAGTTAAAAATCCTTGGAATGTTCTTGCTTGACGAACCAGGGACATTTTTTTTAAGTTTATTATAGGGAAAGCTCACCCAGTTATAACAGAAAGACAAAATGTTAAACGACAATCAATTATAGGTACACATAAAAAATCTTTATTTGATTTTATTTTCTGTAAGATTAACAAAAACATAGTACCTACCTATAATATCGTATTAAGACGATTTCTAAAAGCTGCATGAAATACACTATAAAGAAAACAATTAAAAATATATATAATTACTAGCTTTCCGCCCGCGCCTTCGCCCACGTTTTCAAAGAAAAACCCGCATAGTTCCCGTTCCCGTGGGACTTCCGGGATAAAACCTATGTGTTAATTCAAGTTACCCTCTATATGTGTGCTAAATTTCATTGTAATCCGTTCAGTAGTAGGTATTTGCGTGAAAGAGTAACAAACACACACACATCCTCACAAACTTTCGGTTTTTTAATATTATTAGTAGGAAAAGAAAAGAATAAAATGACGTGTTTATTCATAGCTTAGTAATAAAATAAACAATAAAGGTGGATGATAAAATATATTATAGTCATGCAATGTCGTTAAAAACAATTATACTCAAAGGATAAAATATCATGAAAGCGAAGTAATTTTAATTTACATAAAAAATATAAAAGCAAAGTTCTTAAAGTTTAAATTAACAGTCATCAAGGGAAGTTTTAAAATCTTACGATGTCCAACATCCTTGAGGGGATTTAAAAAATAGATGAATCTTTTAATATTTTACGATTTCTTTTAATTTTCGTGTTTCCTTGCTGTATAATAACCCTAGCACATATCATTTTATTTTTAAAAGTATTAAAAAACACTATAAAAAGCAATCTAATTTTCATTTTCTTAACCAAACTAAAAAACAGAACAAAACAAAATAATTCAGTACCTACCTAAAATTATATCATAAACATAATGAGCGCAAAAAATTATAAGCCTCAGAATAATTGCCAGTAATAAATTTGAATTAAAATTTACCAAGTTCGCAAGTTATTCGCGTGGAAGCATCTTAATGTTGCCAGTAAATGTTATGTAGATACGAATTGGGTAACTTTGATCTCTCCCAGGACTATGATAAAGCAGTATTATTTCCCGTGTGGAAAAAGGACAGCGCTATATAGATCGTATATCGCCATCACTTTTCCACAATGGATATAATACTGCTATGACGTCATGGTAAACTTCTGTTCGCTTAAGAACTTTGAATATTCATGTGGGTATAAATTAACGTTTAGCGTTATTATTATGTAAATACGAAAGGGACTTTGCTAAGATATCAAATGTATGGAATTAATATTTTGTTGATGTTTTACTTATCTGTGGTACAATATTTGTTTAGAAATACACATTTATAGAAATCAATATTATGTTCAAAGGTTAAATCTGTTTTATACAAGTATTTTTAATAGGATTACGATTGTTTTTGCTTTTGTTCGCAAAAGCAATTTCTTATAATTCGTATAAAAATGGAAAATAAGGAAAAGCTTGTCATATCAAAAAATAATATGATCATAATACTCTTCAAGTTTTCCTCATCTTACTGAAACAGAGAAATAATTCGCAAATAATTCTAAATTTTTGCTGCTGAAGGATTCGCATAATAATAAATTACGCCTTAGCTGTTAAAATTAAAAAAAAAGGTAATAAAGTTCCAAAAATCCATTCATAAAGACTTAGATAAGAAATTTTGAAAAAATATAAAGCATACACTTGACTGCTGGGTTTCATCTCACATGAATTGCTACAAAAAATTGTACCTGCTCTTGTTTAGAATAAACGGACCGTGAGAACTGGAGCATCCTGTTTATTTTTTAGTTCAACAGAAACCACCAAAAATTTAAATTTATAAAAAACAAAATTAAAAGGTGTTTCCCGTACCGGGAATCGAACCCGAGCCTCCTGGGTGAAAGCCAGGTATCCTAGCCACTAGACCATACGGGAGTTGAGAAGGTAACCGAAATTAAACAATGGTATCTAAAATAAATATAATAGCACAAACAGTAATAAACATGTGTTTAAAATATGTAATGTAAAGTATGTACAATATTTTATGATTCTTCCTAAAACGTAGGTACCCGCATATGAAGCAGCAATCGTTTTGGCGCCGATCTGCCAATTAAAGAACAGAAAATAAAAAAGCGATTCAAAAGTTCGACTTTCGTTCAAAAATCGAATGGAACTCTCATCGCATACCAATTCGTTTGACATTTTTAGTTTTTTTATCTGAGATATTTCAGCGCTATCAAATCAAATCATAATTTTGATTTATTCCTTTTCTTTATAAATGAATATTATTTTAAATTGCTATTGCTTATATTATTTCTAAATACATATTACATCGTTTTGTACTGATAAAGGTCTTCAATAACGACTTTAGTTTTCTAAGAACATTAATGATACAAGGGTCGGTGCACTTCACAAAGATATAGAGTTCAGTGGATATTTCATTTGTTTATTTTTAAGACTCAAAATACTAGACTTTGTAACTATTCCTAAAATAATATCATTTAAAACTAGTTGTGCCCGCGACTTCGTTCTCGTGGAATTATAAAATAAGCCTATGTTACTCCTTATTTCACAGTGAAAGTCCAGTTGGAATCGGTCCACCCGTTCCAGAGATTAGCCGGAACAAACAAACAAACAGACAGGCAGAATTGTAAAAATATAATTGGGATATTATGTATCGTGTATACAACAATATTAATTTAATAAAAACCTCTTATATCGATGTAACAAACAGACACTTAAACAAATCTTTTCAAATACCTGAATATTTCTAATCGATCAATTAATTCTATTCTCACAGTCATAAGTAAATATAGTTTATAATAAATCACTACAGAACTATAAAAAATACCACTTCCAGTAACTAAACAAAACTATATCCACGTTTGTCTGAGACGACTATACCAAGTAATTTACTCCATTTGTACAAGAATTCAAACAAATAAACACCGAGCTTACAGAGCCGGCTTCTAAACTAATACCTCTTATATAAATGCTAATGTTTGTCTGTTTGTTACTCTGAAACTACTGAACCGAAGTTGTTAAACTATTAACCGTGGTAGGTAGATGTTAAAATATGACGATTCAAAAGTGCTCCTAGAAGAAGTCTAATTGAATAAATAAATGTTTGAGTTTTGAGTTTGAACGACTCGTTTTAAGAAAAGATTCTTTAATTCTTAACATAAAGGTATTCAAAGTTAAAATAATATCTACACTGCATTATTATTACACACAAGAAGTTACTTATATTAAAATTTTGAAATATGTATATGCATCATACGAATTTCTAAAATATTTATTGACTTTTCAAATAATCCGCATTCTATCTGTGATATTAAAATAATTTAAATATTTCGCTCAATAACATGTGAAAAGCAAACAAATACGCTCGCTTTAGAATATGAATAAATTCAAACCCGACTGAATTGAAAAGTCGTTTCAGACATCATTACTTTCCGATAGCCATTTGGTTCTTAATAGGGCTGTCACACATGTTTAAATAAATAAATATGTTTAAATAGTTCTGCAATAAACTATATCATGAATATAAACTCTGGATAGGCGAAGTACCTGTTTAATACGTATATTTAAGAGGTACTAACCTCGTATAATAACTTCATACACGTCAAATTTCTAACTAGCTTCGTCCCGTGGTTTCGCCCGAGTATATGAGGTTTTCTGTTAAATGCTAACGTCCATGCAGGAATATCAATATCGTCAGTATGCAAACAAAGTAGCATTACTTACCTTTTATACTGATATAACATCAGCTATCTGTCAGTAATACCAACAACAATATCGTAATCTTTCAATTAATATTTATATTTAAAGGTCTCAAAGAGACCTAAGCCCGAGTACCTACTATTTCAAAGCATCGAATTTCTATAAATATTGCCTTGAAAAATATTCATTTATATTAATAAATTATTTATTGACAACCCTAATGGTTCAACTTCAAAGGCAAGCTCGCTTATTCCGTCAGGGATATTGCACTTGCTGTGTCCACAACTGTGAATGCTAAAGAAACTATTTATCCCCTGAATAGAACTAGGAGTCATGATTTCTAGGGAGTTTACGTCATATTTTATATTATTTTTATAATTTTACGTTTATTTGTAAAATTTAACCTGCTGTGCAGCCTAGTTCAACTTGGGTTAAATTTTTCTATTCGATTTTCTTTTCTTTTATACATTTTCTTTTATACAAGCTCTAATCTAAATAAACTAAATCTTCAAATTCTTAGGTATTCTTATTGTTCATTCGTCGCACATTTAATGTGCCAATTAAAATGTACAAATTAACCTTTCTTCGCATTTCGTTCAAATAATTATATTTATTATCACCTTTATCCTTTATTCTCATTAAGTATCACTAAAATTTATTTCGTTCTAAGAAAGGAACTCGAAGTCATTGAACGATTCTAATTAATTTTGTGCACGATAATTAATAATATTTATCAGAATTTAATATAGAGTTTTATAGCAGTCAAATGCTTGACACTTAAATGAGAAATTTTTAAAGATAAAAAAAATCGAAAATTATCCGTATCGTGATCATTAATAATAAGTAATAACCATAACATTTTCTTTGTTACAGGCATACACACCAACTGGTTTCGAAAAGTACGGCTACACATGCACGGTCGCGGACTATAGAGTCAACTTCTCTGTTTGGGATACATCAGGTTAGTAGCTACTATAATGATTAAACCTACCTATAACATTAAATTATTTTCCTAAAATCCAAAGCTTTCATCTTTTAAAAAGGGGGAATGGATATGATTGCGATATTTTTATTATTGTGTAATGTGTTTATGCAAATGCGAACATTTTTTATATACTATCGTTTCTAAGATATATTCATATTTATTTAAGATACAAAAACTTTAATATAACTGGTCTCACAAGTCAAGAAAAAGTTACTACAATAAAGTATCACTATCAATAAATCAAACTGAAACTAACAAACTAAATACGTATCCTACCAATAAAACACACATACACTGCGTACACAAACATTGTCAGCAAAGTTTCGATACAGACCATAAACAACATTGTGTATTTCAGTGCAAGCTGCGAAAATGTCCAACTTTTACGAGACGTCGTTACGAACTTCAATCATTACTTTGTAAAATTATTTGCACAGATACTTAATAAAATAACTGGAACGCAATCATGAATTGACAATTCGAATTCACTCCTAACACCATTGTGAAGATTCAAGATATGTTAAGCTATTGCATAGCTTTTATCTCAGACTTTGAGTGCGGCGACCGAATGTAAAAATTCCGTAACGAAAAAACCTAAAACCCTCCACTCCAACCGGCACAACGATGCGATGCTATGCAATAGATTGTAATACTGTGGAAATAGCTTTACCGCGGCAGTCCTCGAGTGCCACACGTATTTTTTGATGCCGTTACATCGTGTGAAAGAAATTATACTGTTATATTGGTGATGTTTAATGATGCGGTGTTAACTACCAATACATTTGCGTTTAAAATGTATGTGTGTAAATAAAATACAGTTCTGATAACCGGATAACAAGCAACATCAAGAAGTAGTACAAGAAGTAAATAATGTACCAGGAATACATAAGCGAACGAGAGTTAGTACTGCTTTAATAGGTATAGTTACTTCATAGAAAACCCTTAAAAATCATCAATTAAATAGCAAATAGCAATATGATCAAACAATGCTTGCAAATACAAACGGGGATGATAAAACTGTCAAAATAAATGGCTTAAACGGCGTATTATTTCAAGAAATCAGGTCACTGATTTCAGCCGCGGACACTGTGTGCATTATTGCTGTTTCCAGTTATGCGTTATCAATATTTGCTTGTAATTGTTTACGACAGGCTTTTAACATATAACGGCGTTGATGATACGCATGCGTGATAAAATTTTAAGCGCTGGTCATATACTTTATGATGAGTCGTTATGATTCCTGTTGTTTTCATTGGGTTCATTTCGTGGACTATTAGCTATTTCATGGACTTCCGTGTTAACACACATACCATGATCAGCAATTATTGATCAGCATAACCTTCCACGTAGGCTTTATCTAAAGTCTGTTGTCTTTATGATCGTATTATTCTGTATTAAAATTAAACAGTCGTTACGCCAAATTAAATAAATCTTGATCTTCAAGATTAAATGTGAAAGGGGTCATTCCCTACTTTATTTTTTTGTTACCAATTGATAGCCTTTTTTTATAGTGGGGAAATCTTCCAAAGATAACCACGGCCCCCGGGGAAGGAGCCGTGGGTTATGTCGGATTCTTACCGACTAAAACCCCACTGTACAGTTGGTACGCCAATTGATAGCCTGCTACAATGATAGTGCTCTATAAAGAATTGCTATATTTAAAAAAAATATCAGATCCCCCACCTTTAAAAAAGCCAGGTTATCCAACTAGTAGTGATGATCTAAGAAGATACAATAATATAAATTTAAACTTTGAGTTTGAGTTTAAAGAACCAAATGCATACGTATCGTAAATTCGCAAATCCATTCCAGCTGAAGCAGGATAATATTTTGAGTGGATGTGTATCGTATCGACTTGGACATCGGCCAAGGGTATTATGATGCCAATGAAATGGATCCAAATTGAAATCCACTGTGCCCATTAGTGGAAAAATCGAATACTGGAGTGATAAGAAATACTTGTGAATAGCTTTGATTTTATAGGTTTGCTTGTGACTTTAAATTGTATGTAAAAATACAAGTTTTTAATGGGATGGATAGCTCTGGCGAATCACTTTTGCGAACGCTACTTTTTATAAAATAAAATAACTATTTGGCAGTCACCTGGATTTTGCAACGAAATTGCTTATACTTTTTTCGGTGTATGGGTTTGTCTAAAGTTTAATTAATATGTTTTCATTTCAGTTAAAAACCAATATTTTATTTTGCAAAGTTTTCGGTTTTCGTCCTTTGGGGTAAATTATTCTAATTTTAATCTTATCTACGAACCTAAGCATGCTTACTTATATTTATACATGTTTGGTATCATATTTTCAAGAATTCTTTCATCGCCGAAATAGCTCAGTTGGGAGAGCGTTAGACTGAAGATCTAAAGGTCCCCGGTTCAATCCCGGGTTTCGGCAAAATTCATTTTTAATTTTTTTTACTTGAAAATGGAAAGGGATGTTAAAACTTATGCTATACTTCATAATTCTTGAAAACAAAGAAGTAGTTAAGTGATGCAACCATTTCGACGAGCATAAATCATGAAAATCTTTTCAGTCGTTCTTAAGTTATAACTAATACGATTTATTTTTATATATTGTATATCCTTAGATTACAAAATAAAAGACAGATGGAGCGTTGCCGAACTAAACCGAATAATTTATCGTCATTTCCATAAAGCTATGTGTGCTGTCATTTCGCCGTTGCACTGTACGTACACGGTGCTTCTGTGTGGGTGTTATGTTACCAGATATTGAAAATTTTCCCAAAATTTTGCCCGACTACGGAAGAAAGAGGCTTATGTTTTTCGAGTGTAGGTATGTATGTATAATATTTCTTTGACACGCCCTGCAGTATAAACTGTTGGATCGATTTTGAGTTGTGACTTGTGAGGTGTCATTGCAATCATCTGAATTATGAAGGTAGCTGTGGTGGTAGTGACGTAGGCTACATAAATTATTAGCAGTCATGTTTTAATTTTTATTTTAATATAAATTCGGGTTTTTGATATTATTTTATAATATTGTAAAAATTATTTTATCACCTATCTACTAAAGTTATACATGGACAAAATAATTTTATTCAATTTTTATTAAATAAATTACTTACATTAAATTTATTAAATAAATTACATTAAAAAAAGTTTTTATTTTTCAAAACATATGAATGCGAATAGCGGTAGTTTTTAGTCGAGAATGCGGGACATTTTATTTTCATCATATCCATCATGTGTTCACATGAATTAAATCGCAAGCGAAAACGACGCTTTTTATAAAAGTAACAAAAAAATGTATAATGCTTTTTAAAATAATCTAATAATGACCATGAACTTTTATTGCACTATACAAATAATCACATTCACGATCGAAAAATCCAACAGCACTACCCCGAATATCTTTTAACCATTTTACCCCTAAAAATGGCAAATTCATTTTCAAAATACTGGCAGCATACGTTGAAGTTTTGAATTCCTTCGTATTTGTAAAATTATTATTTGTATACAAAATTAAATAAGCCAAATAATCTACAGAAAATCTGTAAAACGATGTTTTATCTTTTTGTTTGTTTTCGGGAACAAGTTTTACAGCGTTTTAATATCACAAGACAGCATTTTTTTACTAAAATATCAAACCCCTTTTGACGTATTGCATGACACTAGAATCGCTATAGCACTAGCGGAGGAACGTATTCGTTTTTGATTTCGTATTTTCTTTGACAAGGGCGATGAATGATTGACATGCTCCATCTGTATTTTATTTTGTAATCTAAGTATATATCTATGTATTATATACAAAATCTCATAAAAAATGTACAACCTTTATAAAATATCCTGTTTTTGTATTATTATTTTCAAATACATTTCACTGCCATGACCGGAAACATAAAGAAGGTAGATATTGAGTGAGGTCCATACAATGGTGGAATTCTTGGTGGAATTATTACTTCTTCTTCTTCTTCTTTTTAGCAAATGGCAACTCCCGATCCCAGTGAGGACGGATTCTGCCAATGTCAAGTTTTGATCGGATGGTCAGTTTAAGTTAATGCTCATGTTAAGCATACTCTGTGCTAAGGAAAAATCACGATTGAGATGGTTCAGTTTTGTTTACTCATAGATTTCTTACATGGAGCTGTATAACCTGACAAAGAACAAATATTAGTTATAGACAACACAACACATCACAAAAGCATAACATAAAATAGATATAGGTACTTGGATGGGGTTCAAAATTTTAGATTGTTAAAATTGATAAATTTTGATAGGATATTGACAAATGAGGTAGGGACAAGACAAAGTAAACACTTAAAATTAGTAGGGAGGGGAACATCTGGGGGGTGGAATTATTATATCGACGTTGAAATTTTTGTGACGTTTGACAATGACAGTAATTGTGAATTAATATTTTTAATCTGTATGACGGAAAAAGGAAAGTCCGTTGTGAACTGACTTTTTGTAAAGATACTTAATTATAATTGTGTTCGTAATATGTACCTACAGATATTTATACTGGAATTAAGTGAAAAAAATAAGAATTGTGTAGCGCTAAAAAGGTCACTATTTTCATAGAAACCTTTTCATAGAGCCTATCAAAGATTTATACGTTCAATTATTAAATTATTAATTAGTATATAAGACCTATACATAAACACGTATTTTAATAAATAAGAATTGTTTAATCAGGTTATTTAATACACTTTTTCAGTTAACAAATGCATTAAATTATTCTCATTTCCCAGGAACTCCTTCATACGACACCGTGCGGCCGCTTGCGTACCAGGATGCCAAGATCTTCATGCTATGCTTTAATATTGCTGAACCAGAGTCCCTTAACACTGCCGCTGCTAAGGTAACTTGATAAGAATTTAACTAATTTATGTAATTTTATAGAAAGGTAAACATATAGGTATATAGGTAGTAGGTACCTAGTCTTTGAAACTGGCTATAGAGAATATAGCTTGCTTTTGTTAAAACAATATTATTATATTTTTACGTAGTTCTTATTACTTTTATTTTGTTAATTGTTAGAGGAAGATTATAGGTATTCCACTGAGAACATATTTTAGTTACATTCTAATCCTATGTATTACTTGCTTCGAAATATAACATACCTATGAATTATACACATAAAAGCTAACTGGTAAAATAATACAAACGTTCTTGATTTATTTCAACGAAAAATTTTATAATCATATTTATAGTACAGTGACTCTTCACAATTCATCTTATACATCGATACTAGATCACTTCCGAACCACTGAACAGATTTAGATACAATTTGTCGCACAGACCGTATTTTGAATACAACCTTATCTGTATTCTGAATGCTCGAGCCGTAATAATACTTTTGTCCCAAAACTCCAAAGGTTCCTTCAGAAGTGGAGTTAATACGATAATCGACCGTTACACGGAAAAGTCACAGATTACGTGACCGCCATTTTTTGCGTCGAAGTACATTATTATAACAATGCAAAAAGGTACCTTTTAAATAGCTCGCCCTTAAATAACCTAACTTCCAACATTTACAAGGCAAAAGCGCTAACTTTGCGTGAGTAGCTAGAGTCATAAAATTTTAGCAGCACAATATATTTTCCATAAATACAGCCTTTCAACACGTGTTGTAATATCCTGAATGTATAAGTAGAATCATGATATCATAACTTTTATTTATTATGAAAATATTTTTTCGGGCCTCTTCCGTAGAAATCAAACTTAGGCATCAGTACCAAGAAGGAAGTCTATTTTAAAGAATACTTACCGATATAACTTAGTACATACAAACCTTTTAACATTTATATATACAGGAATATATATATATTAACTAGCTTTCCGCCCGCGGCTTCGCCCGCGTTTTCAAAGAAAAACTTGCATAGTACCCGTTCCCGAGGGATTTCCAGGATAAAACCTATCCTATCTCTCAAGTTGGATCGAACTGCACATGGTGTGCGAATTTTATTATAATCGGTTAAGTGGTTTATTGTGACACGAGATTTATATTATATGTATGTATATACTATATATACATACATATATTAAGATTATCTACGGTCTAAGTCACCGGACAAGCTAAAAAATCAGCGCTGGTTTGATTTACGATGATTCCCTTACCTCATTCAACATAATTGTAATTTGTATTAGGTACTTTTTCTTTCTTCAATACAGTTTAGATAACATTTCTCCCAACAACTTGCCAATTCAATTGGATCTCTATTACCTTCCACTAAAGCTTATATTAAACCAATCCCCTTTCCAGTGGTACAGAGAGGTGCGTACACACGGAGGGTCTGCTCCCGTGGTCCTGTGTGGCTGCAAAGCTGACCTTCGTCATGACAAGGAGACCCTTACGATACTATCCAAGCTGAGGACCCATCCTGTTACGAGCGAAGAGGTATGTAATGTTTTTTTTAATGTTTTTTAAGAGGTAAATTGGTTTATATTTGGAAGAGAATGTTAATTTATAAATTGAATTAGCTGTAATACAACTTGCGAACCTTTTATACCCTGAATTGTTATGAAACTATCGTTTGAATTATATCCCTGTTTTGTAAACAATTATAAAGTACAGCTGGACTTTTAAACATTTTTTCAAAATAGGTATAAGTAATATTATTATTTTGCACGCCTCATAAGCGAAGCGTTGAGGTGGGTACTACTGTCACTTCGCGCAAAACATCTGATTTTTCAAACTTAAAATGTCTTTATGTATCATACATTGCACTTGTAAGATAATACATACACACACATATTAAGAAAAAACACTATTTTTAACGTTCATGATATTTTTGATGTCATTTTTGTTATTTAAACTAGTTAAAAAACAGTTTAAAAAAGTTCTGTCTTGGACGTCCGTGTGTCTGTATGTGCGGATCCTTTTTCTTGTTAACACGATAGCGACCGAAATACTTTACTAATCGAGTTTTTTTTTTCTCTTACGCTTGAGTATGCTCAGGAATAGAACCCTTTCATTTTTCAGGGTCTGATTCGATGTGGTTTAATTGTTATTAAATAAACAAAAATAATAATTAATAAATATTTATTAAAAAAAAATTATGAGGCGTGCACTTTTGGATTTTCCAAATTATTTTTGAATTGCTCTCTAATTTTATTTACTTTAAAAAATAGTTCATCTCATCGAATAAGTAAATTAAAACCTAAAACTAAACAACAATTTAAATAATTTGCTACCCAAATACTCAATGCCATATCAATAGAACATAAAACTAGGAACCATAATTGTCTGAATCAATTCGGGTCAATGTAAAATTACTTCATTTTACTAAAGACTTCAATTTAACATTTCATCCTGTGAACTAGATTGTTAATATCATTTTTATTTACTGAATACAATCAAGAGAATAAATGAAAGAGTTAAAGAACTATTCATGAGGTAAATACTGTATTTTATTGAACGTTACTATAGAAGGATCTTTGATTCGTTCCCGATAAATAATCACAAAACTCGGCCTGTCAGGGCATACAATCATACAAGCTCTTACCCGTTAAAAATAGTTTAAAATGAAAGAAAGAAAGAAAGAAATCATTTATTTCAACACACACAACTCACAAGTACATAATAAACATTACAAGGTACGAAGTTAAAAAAAATAAGAAAAAAAAAATGTGTTAAGTATTTTTAATATAGGCACGCATTTTTACCGTTAATCAGAGTATCCTGAAAATAACTGTTCAGATAAGCAACACTTTATTTATTTCAAGAGGTGAGGACACTTTATTTATTTATTTCGACACACATACAATACCACTAGTATGAATCCAAACGCCAATAATTCCTGCACATCTCTAACTAAATTCAAGAAATCCCAACATAAACGCATACATAATCCTCGCACATTCAAGTAGACTAGGATTTATTACCAACATCCGAGCTATGAAGAAGATCATGACACTAACGGTCGTCCCAAAATATAGGCAATAGAAACACAATGTAAATTCGAAGTAACGACACCCAATATCAAATGTGTCCAACAATAATTGGATCGAAGCTTCGGGAATTACTGTTTACTGCCAAATCTATACAAACGTAGATGGAATAGCCGAGGTTATGGAATCCGATAAATTCGATACGTAGAAATGTTCAAATTGATGTAGCATTGCTGGTAAGCAGTTTTATGAATTATGGTCTGCATGTAGTTTACATATTTAAAAATTATTCACTATTTTAGGACAGTAAAAGTGATCGTGTAGAAGCACATTCTTAAAATCGATGGAATTGGATTGGAATATACTTTAAAGTATATTTGTATGTTGTATATGCAATCAAAATATATAAAAAAAACTTTTCATCCTTTTGCAATATGAACTTTGAAAATACGTGCGTCATACATATACTTGTAGTTTCAAACTCGTAACGTCTTAGCGTCAAAACATTAAACTTTTCAAGCCAATTTTCATGAAACTACTTGTATAATTACTTTCCGTCGGGCTTTATTTTTAGGATTAAATTTCGTTGCATAGCTGTAGACTGTAGAGTGATACACTTAACTATTTTAAGAAAAAGAACAGTTCATAAAATTACTTTTTACTATGAAGCTTTGACCGTCCCCGTGATAGAGTGGTTAATAATTTAAACCCTGGAGGAAAAGGAAAGAAAAATTTCAAGTTTCCTTTATATATAAAAGGCTCAATCTTATATTATTTCTTTTTTTCAGGCTCTATCGGTAGCAAGACAGCTTGGGGCGACCACGTACGTGGAAACCTCAGCTCGTGCTTCCAGTAAAGGTGTTAAAGATGCCTTCGAAGTAGCAGCGCTAGCAGCCCTAGGGAAATTAAATAAGCAACAGATTAAACAACAGGTGTGATTTGCTTTACAATAAATTTATATTGAATATCGTTGGGAACATTAATTTAGATTTTATGGTTGAAAAAAACATATTCATTCAAGAATTTCTTTTATCGTTTCTGAATCGGTAACTAAATGCAATTCCAAAGAGACTTGAACCATTTTTAACATATTTAGCTATTTTATTTGAGTTTAATATATAACCGTTAATTAACACAATCAAATTTGTTCCCAGAAGCAAGTCGGTCGCAGTAAAAGCAAGCGCGACCTGAAGGCCGAGCTAAAGGGTCGAGCGAAGAGTTGCTGCGTCATGTGATCCGTAGCCGGCCACCCCTCCCGGTGGCCGCACGACTGCTAGACGACCACCAACCTACAGAATCTTCTAGAACCTTCTAGAATCTTCGAGAATCTTCGACTCTTCTAGAATCTTGAAAACAAAAGCCATTCGCGTGTATAACCAATGGCACCGGGCCTAATACAGCGCCTTGTGGGACTCCAGTGAAGTGCTAAATTTTTACAAGTGTGTAATTGGAACAGAGTTCGTTTTAAACTTTTATTGTATAGGTATTGAAGCAAAGGTGCAATGTTTTGACCCGCAGGGTTGAGAGCGTGAATCTGTGATATGCAAATGACATACGGTATGAAATAAGTGATGTGAAAGATGAATTATACCAAATATTTTTGTAATAGTTTGGCAGTGATAAGCATTTTTTGCTTGAAGGTCTTTGGAATGAGTCAACTCAATTCATTCATGTAATTTTATAACATTCGAGATTTTGGCCTGTTTGTGACTCCTAGACAAAATTTATGTAAATTAAAAAAAACTACAACTTATTTGGTATAATTTATTCTAGCAAGTTTAGAAAGGATAGACGCTCTATTCGTACCACCACAAAATTCGATTACTAAAAATAGCGTATACTTTTAAAATAAATATATAATATGTAGAGGAATACGTGTTTTCATATACATAAAAATTGATGTTTTTCTATATTGTGGCATTTAAGACGTTGTAAATAGTATTTATTAAGGTAACGGTAAAACCAAGTGCTCATTTTACTTTAGCGGGAGCATGTTAATAATATTTTATTTGTGATAAAAATACGTAAGTATTTGAACGAACCTGCACAATATTGGACAATATTACTTAATTACGGAGGTCCATTCAGTCTTTAGTCCCACGTCCAATTTTGCTACTTTAGATGAGATTTTTTACATTAGTACGTTTATCGATGTTGCTTTTATTGTGAAGTTGGTTTTGTAATTGTCGAAACGTTGTGATATTTCTCTTGAGGCTCTTGTTAAAGCGTCGACGTTATCGAATGCTTATGCCAAATCTTGTGACACTGTTACTTCTTTAGAAATTAAATGTGAACGTAGACATTCAAAATTCATAAATTTTTATTTCATTATAATCATTTTACAATTTTCCCATTCCTTTTTACATAAAACTGAAAAGTAAGGATTTAAGTCGTAGTTAAATAATTGCCAGTGAAGTTTATTATAAAAATTTACACATTAACCTTAATAACGCCACAGATTATGTATAAACTTGAGATTAGACTGATAATGTTATTTATTGTTATAATAATGCACTAAAATAAAGACAGTGAAGGTAACATAAACCACAGATTATCTAAAATTGAATCTGAGCTCCGATTCAATTTTTTTTTAAATATTCTCGTTTCAAAAACTCATCTTGCAGTCGACATTTTAACCGCGATATTGCTAGATTAAAAACAACGTGAAGCTGTTTTTTCGAGACCGGTGCAATATGGAATCTCTATTGAAATACACGTTTGTAAATAAACCTAGACCGGTAATGAAAATAAATTTTAACGAGAGCGAATTGAATTGACTTACAAGCCAATTTCGATCAATCCCGTGGTAAACTGTATAAACTTTGACACAAGAATTTATGAATGAAAAGTGTTGCCAGTTAAATGTGTTTGCGAAGCTGTTATTTTGAAATTTAAGTCGTATTAAGCTTTAAATTCAATGTTAGCTTTAATTACCGTACATAAATGTTATATTTAATGATGGAATATTAATGTATTTTCTTTTGAACACGAAGGAGAATATTTAGCGTTTATTTACCAAGAAATACGTCTTATTTATTGTAAAATTTAAATACATATCAATTTAAGGTTAAGTTTTGTATTTATGTATTTCGTTATTTCAAATTTGTATTCCGCCAAATTTAAAAACAGAAAATGTAAACTGAATATTTAAAATTGAAAGGTTTCCACAGATAACGTATATAGATAAAAAATAATATTTGCACAGATGATACAATTTGTTTATCTAAGTATAATTTAAAAGATACAAGGATAAATGTAATAATAAAACATTTCTAATTTTATAAGACGTTAGTATCGATTGTTGTTATAGAAAATGGGAAAGCACAATTGTTTTTATTCATTGAATTGTATTCTTAAGCATGTTTTTTGTGTCTAGACAGTTATTAGATCACTTGATGTTGTTTCTAGACTTAAAATATAGTTCGATGTTTTTGTAAATTTGTTTTTTATTTACCCTTCATTCCTTAATGTTATTGAATAACCAAGAATATTGGAAAACAATAAAACGGCTTCTCATGAAAAAGCTTTCATCCGAAATTTTTTTTTTTGAAAAAGGCTGTTGCTCATATTTGAGCTATTTTAATTTTAAATTTCATCAAAATCGGAGTTAAACTTTCGAAATTGAAGAAGACCTATAGAAGTTATTTAAACTCAAAAGGACACATTTTTACTGCTTTATTTAATTTGTAATCATTTAGGAGTTTCTTAAATTTTTTTCGAATAGGTACATCAGAAGTAGGTACTCAAGTAATTTTCTAATTTTCTAAAATTCATACTGAATATACTTACTAAACATATTAGGAAAAAATTTTAGGTAACCCTTATATGTACTTCTTATATGTATTCACAAAAATATTAGATAGTAATATTGGCAAGTGGTAAATCTCACTCACCTACCGTCTACGGTATAACTTGACTCATATAATTTTACGACTACATGTGCAATAAAGCCAGTCTTGCTATTGTGGCAAGAAACCAATTTTCTAAACATTTTCCTATAAGGGATCCTTATATGTGTTTATGAGATATCGTTTTTTATTATTCTAAAATACATGATTATTTTATGCACCCATTCCATTGTATGCTTGAATATAAGACTATATTTTGACCAGATTTCATTGTTTATCCAGCATTTAAATTGCACTGAATTCAGTTAAAATATACGTAGATAGAACTTTTGAGCAAATTTTCTGTTTAATTTTGCAAAATCCAAACGAAAATTACTTATCTAGTGAAAACCGTACACGGTTCACAGTATTATTATTAAAAGCTGTACCTAGCTTTTGTTGGGTAATTTGTAAATTGTAAACATAGATAGATAGAATACCTACATAATTTGTGTTAATAAATAAAAACAGTATTTACCTACCTATATTCTGTCGCACACTTATTATATTTAAGTACTTAGTACCTATATTTATTTTTCTTCCGTTAATTAAATACGAATGTTCTTACTTTATAACATAGCAGCATAAAAGGACTCATTTCACAGCGTTCGTCATATAATTTTAAGAATAACTCTAAAATGTCCGTTTTCATTTTCATTTTAATATTTCTTATAAAAGCTCTACGTCATACGTATAAAGACCCACATTACATAAAAGCATTTTTACACTCCGCGAATCATTTTGCATACCTATATATTCAGATGTAGGGAAGCAAAAGTTAAAACTAAACTCGACTATTGAAATACCACGATCATTTTTAAAGTGTAAATATATTACGTCTCATTCAAATGTCTGAATTTCTACGGAAAAAACAACATTAGAAGAGTCCCAACGAATTATTTGATGAATTCGAAGAATTTTATTTTAACTCAAACACAAACATTTTAATCAAATACACTTTCAGAAACGGTTTTGAACTGACATATTACGTTGAATTTAGTACAACAAGAACGAGAGCAAAATGGAACAAAACACTTTATCTTATTTATTTATTACTCTTTAATAGATTAGGTCCAAATATCATTTTACAAACTACAAGTTAACAGAATAAAGCTAGTTAGTATATTATTTTATTCCTTGTAACATTATAAATAGGTCATTTTAAATCCCTTGCCACCCGCATTTCATTTCTAAACACAAATAAGTACTTATACCAAAATTTTCCCGCGTTTTTATCTTCATTTCAGTTAACGGCCAAGGGCCAACATACGTGACTGTATTTCGGACAATATTAAAAGAGCCTCACTGTGGGTCCGTGAATGTCTATCGCTTAAACAGAATTATAATTTTATGTTAATACTGACATCCCTACTTCATTCGTACATACCTACTGAACACATTTTTACACGAATGTCCAAAACCCCTGTTAATCTTTCAGGGTGAGGATGGGCATGTGTGCGTACTCTATGTGTCTCTACAATCTATAGATACGTATAAAATTTTGTACACTTCAATAAAAAACTTCGACCTATTTTCGAAATTTATCATAATCAATGAAATCTTTGATTTTTATACAAGCATAGAAGAAAAAAAAATTTAATTGCGATAAAATACTGTTTCAACGTTTACCTATAGTCGCAGATAAGCATGGCGGTGATGATTAAAACCATTGAACTGATTTTTATGATGCTTAGCGATGCTCGTTAGAGCATTCTACCAGAATAACACTAGGTATAGAAATATTTGCTTTTTACTATAATTTCGTCCCCGGTTGAAACCGTGTGGCACAGCTAGTAATCGCTAAACTGCATTTCAGAACAAAATACAGTACAGCTTTTAAACCTGTGACGTCACAAATCTACTAAGGTGTATCCCCTCTAACCTTTCCCTTATGAACGTCTATTCCGCTCCGTTACCTTCAAAGGCGGAATTATTTGCAACACACTGCACCATAATTGCATGATCTTCACGTAGCGTCCCTTCAGATGGCACAGTGCATTTGCATTTTAATGTGACAGTCGTGGATTGCTGTTTCATTGTGTATAGTAATCCTAAATTTGATACGTTTTCTTGAAAATTGTGCAATGTAGTAAAATAAATGTTAATCAGTAGATATATAGGTAAATAAATGTTTTAAAACTTTAACCTGAGGCTAAAACATCATTAATAGCACAGACTAATAATAATATACTACGTATTAATAGTAGTTAATAGTAATAAATGCTATACAAATGTACATTCCTTTCATGTTCCTATCCTTATAAAGGTGACGTGTTGTTACTATTCATTCTCTACGCTTAAACAATAAAAAATAAAATATGTATCTCTGTACATACAAATACCACATTCGCAAATAAAAATAAAACCGTAACCATTTTAAAAGAGCCATTGTTCAAACATGTTTCCTGATATTGGCAGAACGCATATAAGTCAGCGCCTCTAACGCTCGGAGGAAACTATTTCGCGCGGGAAAATGACGCCATTTTGTGACACAAACGTGTGCACGGAATGGCGCATCGTATTTGTCTCTTATCGCGGACTGACAAATAATTTGTTTAAACGATTCTGTTGCTACCCTTTTTATTTGTATGAATTTTGTTTATGGGCACGTCCGGTGTATTTTTTACACATAAAATTACCCCTATAAAATATACAATGAGGAATAATATAATATTTAGGAAGGAGAACATATTATACGTTGTGTATAACTCACAAGATGAAATGAATGTGTCCACGTTTTATTTCCTAAAAATACCTTATTACCTCTAAATGGTGTAAAATAATAATAACATTTAGATTAAAGAAACCAAACATAATAATTAGTTAGGTAGATACTATAAGTATAATCTTATAAAACCTTTTTCTATACTTACTATAGAAATGTGTACAAATATCCTAAAATCGCCTACCACCTGCATTGCACTGCATGTATCACTATAGATTCTAGATCATATTATCTGCATTGCAAATAAAAAAACGCTGTATATCATAGCGATACGTCACTCAAAAAATAACACAAAAAAATGAATTACTCTATTAAGAGGGCGTATAAAGCCAGATAATTCTACGATTAAGCCCCGCACATTACGCGCCATGCCGCGCGCCCTCACAATACCCTCATACACCCGGCTCATCCAACGTACGTAAAGTTCATCGCACGCTAAATTATACACAATATTCTTCGCTCGTTCAACGCGTATTTTCGGTAGTTAGTAGGTATGTTGTCTAAAATAATTGTATAAAACAGTGAAGTTGAAATCATCACAAATTAAAATAATTGTATAAAACAGTGAAGTTGAAATCATCACAAATTATGTAATATGTCTTTTTATTATTATTTGTTTATAATTATTAATGATAATCTATACATATTATAAAACAATAAAAAAAGTAAAAACTGTCTGTATGTAATATATAAAAAAAAACAATATTAGGGAAACAGTATAGAGCACGAATCCGTAAAAAAAGTCTATCGAAATAGCGAGTATAGATACTATTTTTAAATAAACATACGCAGTCGACGACACACATTCCTCCAGAACTTTATTTTGATTAATTTGGTTATAGTCCATTGAATGAGTCCCTCCAAGGGGGGTCTAGAGTGCGTGAGTTAGTAACGTAAGATGTTTCTTCGGAAACATG
>CAJQZN010035418.1:14582-32806 GCA_907164685.1 Colias eurytheme | reverse complement strand
TAATTATTTGTACGCATTGCGAAGAAAATTAAAAAAATATTTATTTAGTATGTGTTATAGAAACGAATTTCAAAGTTTATAAGTGGTGTGCAGTATTGCAGTGTGAATCCACATAAAAATAATGCTCAAAAATGTGTTAGTAATTATTTTAAGCGAGAAAATAATAAGAAATGATTGTATAAAGTTGGCGCGGAGAACCCCGAACCATGTATTCGTGAATTCGCAATTATATTTCTGTTCTGAGTCGATAAATCATACGTGAAACAATAGAAAATAAATAAAAATGCGTATTCTCAACATATTCATAACAACAAAAAACATCTGATTTGAGTTGTTTACTTAAGCGTGACGTCACGCGTGTTTTAGTCAAAATGGCCAACTGCAGTATTTCAATGTTTTATTTTATTGATAATCTCATTAATCTTAATGTTTTTAAGATTTCTAAGTCACTATATGTAATTTATCTATTATACATTTTCCCTTAAAAATAATAATACGATCATTTATGGATACTGTCGTCATGCCTATTCATCCGATAAAAGGTACCTACTATGACAAACTCAATCTTTAACTTTTTTATTAGTACGAGCACTTTTACGAGTGCTTTCTTTGCTATCACTGATTCGGTGTCGCTTCTAGAAAAATCGGTAAGAAACATGATAATTACACTTTTAAAGTTTGTGTTTATTGTTCAGTAGGTATACAGCCTACTTACATACATAATTATGAGTTTCAATATTAATTGTACTATCAATTAAATTTATTGTAAATTAACTTTGGTCCTGTAATTTTTTTTTGAAATAAATAATGTGGTTACGATGCAGATGCCACAAAAGGTGTAGAGTTCAAATATCTCTCTCTCTAGTATAAATATAATAAAAATAAAATAAAAATCTCCAAAAACATACCTGGCGTAGTTTACTTTTTGTGTTTATCTAATATCTTTAGCCAAAACTGATACTTGCAATTAATTAAAAATAACAAATATGAACAACTTGTGCAAGTATTTATCACTTGAACCGTGACATATGTCGCGAAAAAGTAAAAATTACTTTTAACGCGTACTAATTAAAAATGCAATTAGTAAGTTGTATAAAAATAAGGTTAAGCTTTTTTATTCTGTATCGTTGATAAACTTTTAATTACTTTTTAATAAACTAAATGAAGGTTGAATGACATAGTATTTAATATTTATGGTCATAAATCATAATACGAGTAGGTACCTACCTAAAAGTTAAAACTACAATGAGTAAAACTTATTAATTAACTTATTGCGATTAAGGTCCTGAATTCTATTCATGGCAGAGGTAATTATTCAAGTGGAAGTGTGATTATTGATAATGACTACCTACTGAGCATTGCACTCTGTGGCATGGGTTTGATCACCTAGTGAATAAATAGTATAATACGTTTTGATTGAAATTACCTGTTCTTTTATATTGAGTCTGGGAGAAAGGTTATTCATAATATATGGATGATATTAAGATATGTGTTTAGTTTTGTTAACAGAGCTTTTAATAAAAAAGCTTTACTTAGTTTCAGATAATATATGTATATGTCTTGTTCGAAACCTTCCAGATATTCTTGTTTTATTAGCCCTATTTATCTATTCACCTCGTCTCCAAAAGCTGATCAAAGAAAGCTAAACGAAATGCATCTTCCCAGGATTACTCCTAACTCCTAAGGTCAAGGCACATTCTCTAAAACGAACTTGACTTGTATGGTGAGGAACAATTCGAGGAAAAAGCTGAACGTAGCCACACGGTCCCGATCTATGACTAAATATGGGACATCCGAGTATGGGCTCAACGCTCACCTACTTACCGCGGGGTCAAGTGGCAATACACTCGACACACGTAAACCAATTCTTCCATTGCAATTGGTAGTTGGTACAGTGATTTTTTTTAGCTATCTTACGGGCTGCTGTGTGAAAATAATTTGTGTCTTCTTAAAATGTTTAAAATAAAATTACTCTTTCTTTTGGATATGTAAAACTGGTCATATTATTACGATATGGGTTGAGTGGGTGCGTGTCTCTTTTTATATTATTGGAAAAAAAAATCATAACTCATCAATGACAAAATTGTAGATCCTAAATAGTAAAAAATGATAAATCCTATTAAATTAATAGAAGATAACGAGATAACACCTTTAAAATAAATGAAATAATCTGCACTTTTATAACGTGGAAATATCTGATATTTTGTGACGCTTATTTACGTGAGAGTTTTCACGTAAATAAGCGACAAATATAAAAACATAAGTCATAACTTGAGCTTTGTAGTATGGGGGCCACACTACACATAATTCAATCCCACTAATATTTAAAATTTAAATAGTTTTTTGTTAGTTTGTTACACAAAAAATAGTAGTTAATATGATTTCAGATTCAGGTACAGATTATATAATCTGGAATAGCAGTGTCTATCGCTTGTTATTTGGGGTACCTACAACATGAATGAAGCTGCAAACTCGACTACAGTAATACATAAACTTTTCGAGTGACAATATAAAATCGCGAACGAACAAAACATGGAGCGCAAAATGAAAATGGGAGATACCTACACAATATTTCGGTACACTCGCTCACGTTGTCCTTTTCGACGTAAAAAGAGCCAGTAAACCGTATTGCTAGCACGTTTTCAATCTATAAGTGGTTATTTTCAGTTTTTTACGTCGTCTGAGTCAGACGCGTTTCTTTATTCTGACTTTATAGGCCGCGATGTATTGGACTATCAGAGTTACCATTTTTTATACATCAATGATTCAAAAAATGTCCTAATATAATATAGTCATATAAAAAAAGGTTTAATTACTTTACTTCAGGTTTCATAAGTTAATTCAATAATTATAAATAGTAAAATAGAAATGTACACTTGCAAATTGAAAAACTATGTCCATAGTCCACAGTACCTAGGTACTTAACACATTTAAATACTGTTTAAGTGCAAATGTATCAAGAATTTTTATAAACACATTAAATGCACTTAATATAGCAGAATCTGCATACAGTATAGAGTATGTGTAAATAAAATCGAGTCATGTTCTTCCATTTAACAGGAAATTAGACTTAATATGGTAACTGTTAAATAGGGACATATATTAGCTTAATGATCTCTTAAATGCATAAGTAATGTATATGTGGATATTTTAATCAAGTATTTAAGTAACCAATTTATATTTATTCAACTATTTCATCATTATCTAATCCTTTAAAACAAGATTAAAATGTAATTAGGCAGTGTAAAGATAAATACTGTAATAATGAATCATTAAATAAAATATTAAATACATAGGTATCTCTTATATTTTATGAATCAGAGTTTGTTTTAACTAATTATTTTAGAATGAAAACATGGTAATTTATAGTTTACACTTAATATACCTACCTAATGTAAACAAAGTGTGTAGACATCATTTTAATATTTTTATTAAATAAAAATACTTTAATTCATAATTTGTAAATGCTTTTTATTTAAATGAAAGAAAGAACTGAAATGGAGAACTAATTGCTTTTTTTCTACACTTTTATAAAACCTTGAAGAAATAAAGTGGAATACTAGATCAAGGACCAACTTATACAATTAAAAAACATATTATAATTTACTTTGAATGAAAGGATAGAACAAAGCTTAGTGATTTTGGTCCATGATTGTATGCATTTCAACAATACTAATTTTAATAATTAGGACCTCATTATACTATGCGGAATTAACGCTGTATGACTTCGTATAGGCGTAGATATTCGTAACTCGCGATTGCCCACGCGTGTGATTCACGTGTTAAATTCATTGAAAATATTAAGCAGTCTCATTGTAACGAAAAATTAATTTATGAAACGTTTATCCATCTCACGTAACACTCCGTATTTTGCTTATTAAAATTATTTCGCAGGTAGTCGGTATTCTTTACGATATGCGTTATCGATCGAAATTAAATGATAACGCCACAATGAAAGTCCAGTTCAATACTATTTACTGTGATATTGTTTATCGGTCGTCTAGAGAGAGATTGGAAACGACGCACCAAGTCTGCGCAGCCCTGGAACCCTACATCAACAAAACAACTAAGGCTCGGTCCTTACCTCCTCGTAATTGTCGTTCTTCTCTTTTTCAGAGAGAGGCCTACATCGCACTACCACTTTAACACACTCATTCAGAGCCGTTCGTGGCCGTGCTGACTTCTCCATCTTCAACCACCCCCTTCAGTGACGTGAATAAAAATAAAACTCAATGTTGCTGATATCGATCCATTCGGGGTGCAACTATGTTCGGCATCACCTTATTTCGTTAACACCACACTCGCACAGGTTTAAACACGATTATTGAAATTAAATATACAATAAAATTATTACAAGATTCTATTTACAGAAGTAGCAAAAATAAATAAAATCGTAAAATTCGTATTTCTTCGTTTCACATCCAACCGCCACTGACAGACATCTCTGTGCGACTATGACTTGATTTGACATTCAATTATCAACGATTTTTTGTTGTGACAGATTGCATTCGGATACATATTTTCTAACTTACAAAATTTTAAGATATTCGCACATTAATACTTATATTTATTAATATTCACAGTATTTTAAAATTAACGTGGAATGTACATATACTTAAAAAGTACTTTATCCATAAATATATAAATCTTACTAACTAGAATTAACTTCTTTTTGTTTGACATACGTTTATACGTCAATTGTCGTGTTTGACAAATGAAAACTTATTTTGACGGCAGAAAAATATTGAATTGTTTTGTGATGTGTTGTTGGTAATCTCATTTATTTAATTAATAATCTATCGTAATGTTCAAATAACGAAATCGAAAATTATTAAAATTTAGTTGAAAAACTTAATTACTCGTATCATTAAAAAATGTCATCCAGCCTCGCGATAAATCTGAAAAGAGCCAGTAAAGTGTACCATGAAGGGGTAAGTCTCTAAATTTTATATCATAGGTATTTAATTTAATGAACTTATCGAAGAAATCTCATTTAAATATGTTAACACAAAGACCATCGCATAGGATAGACGTTTCACGACCCAATTTTTTTGCAAGTAAAAAAAAATTGTTTTCTGTGAGTTATAAAAATATATATTCTACAATTTTCAGGAAACAATAGCGGGTGTAGTAGTAGTAGAGAGTAGCAGCGATGTGCGACACGAAGGACTGATGCTGACCATGGAGGGGTCTGTCAACCTGCAGATCAGCTCGAAGAACGCTGGCATTTTTGATGCATTTTCCAATAGCATAAAGGTAAATTCGCCACTTTTATTTATATTAATTATTGTCAAATTTGAATACCTATTGATTTTATTTATTTATCAAATCAAACACAAATATTAATAAATTATTCAATCAATAATTAGGCTCCTATAACCACTTTTGAATCATCTTATCATAGATTTACCATTTACCGCTGATTCAGAAAGCTGTGTGAGTGTTTTTCTGTGACACACACATATGGCTATTAATATTTTTTTAAGAAATTAATTTGTCCAGTTAAGAAATATGGCACAACAAAGCCTTCCAAACCTTTCTACCTACATTACCCTTTATGTACACAGTAATAATCATAGAAATAATGTACAAATTTCCAGCCCATAACACTCGTAAACACATCAATGGAACTAGCTCCAGCTGGAAAGATTCCAGTTGGCATTACCGAGATTCCATTTGAGATGCCGCTACGGGGGAGACCCAGTTCAGCAGGCCCTGGTCTCCTGGAGACGTACCATGGGGTGTTCGTGAACGTCATGTATACTCTGAGGTGCGGTATGAAGAGATCCTTCTTAGCGAAACCTTTGAACGCGTCTTGTCAGTTCTTTGTGCAATATAAACCTGTGAGTATGTGTTTTGTATGTTTTCGATTTAGTTATCATATGAAATGTGATTTTAGTACTGACATAGGTACTAATATTATGATTTAAAAATATTTTTCTTTCCTGAATATAATTTATTATAGGCTATCTGCTAACTTGTACATTCATAATAATTTAAATGATATATTTATTATACAAAATATATACCATTATATTAAGTAATTAAATAAGTAACAACCAGAAAAAAATGTGTTTTGCAATTTCGGGGGCAACTTATTTTGGTGTCAATAATTTTTTTTTGGCACAACTAAAAACAAAATAAATTTCACTACTTACTATTAATTAATTAAATTTATTTATTTTCTCATCACAAATGTACAATCAACACATACATTGTTAATCTATATATCTTACACTAACATTTGTGAGAGACTTGTGCCCGCGATAAGTATAAAATACTTGTGTTACGGGTCACCAGGCCCCCAAGCATCAATGACATCTATCAGATAAACAATGAGCGTGAACATTAAATGAGTAAGAATTACTCATAATTAAAGTTAAATGAAAAATTTGTAAAAACTGTAGTTACTACTACATATCAAAATCTTTCAAATGAACACAAAAAGTGTGATGTGAATTTTTTTAAAGTCGGGTGCCGTGAACCTGGCACTCTTAGACTTAGTGGTGATAATTTTTTAATACATGGTATTAATATGATATCAAAATTCAGTTCCTTATTATCAATTTCAGCAAGACGCAGCGCCCCAAAAGCCCGTCCGCTGCGAGATCACTCCCGCGACCATTCGCGCGTCGGCCGCCGGCGCGGGCGCACGTGCGAACATGCCGAACTTTCAGCTTTACGCAGAGATAGACTCGACTGTGTGCCCGCTGGATAAACCTATTACTGGCAAGGTATAGCATATTTTACTGTCGAATTTTTTTTATTGAAAATTGTTTTCGAAAATAACTACAACTAAGAGATATATCTTTAGAGTCATGGCAAGAAATATGGTATTAAGAGTATTTTCCCTACGAAATTGCACTCATTGTGCACTCGTGTAGTTTGGTATGTTGTAGACTACGCGGGCGAAAATCTAGTTATTAATAAATTTGAATTACCTTTACTTTTATGTGTTGTTTGCGACGTTGTAGGTGATATGGCAAAATAAACACTACTTCACCTAATAGTTATCAAAAAAATAACGATTAAATGTGAAATACTTTCTAGATTCGCGTAGACGATTGTTCAGTTCCAATAAAGTCAATAGAGCTGCAACTCGTCAGAGTGGAAACCTGCGGCTTCACTGAAGGATATTCTAGAGATGGTAAGAAGGATCTTATTAAAAAAACATATTAAATATTGTTATCAACAGTTTTTATTTTAAACATACACCGAGACTGAATTCAGTTACAATTTCCGAAAAAATTCATTAATATTTTGAATAGAAATAAGAATAAATGAAAATTCTCGAGCAAGTAGGTAGTTTTGTTTTAAATATTTAAAAAATCGAAACGAAGATACCTGAGCGTGTCAGGTTTTGCGTATAATTCATGTGGACAAAGCCAGCTAGGAGTAAGTAATGATATGAAATAGATAGTGTGTTTTACTGAACTCTTCCTAAACAGCTGGACCGATTTGAATGAATTTTCTTGTGTGTTTTAATTTACAATTTACTACGCACGTGACTACAGATGATAACAAACAACCACACATAACTACAGATGATAATAAACAACCACACATGACTAAATATGATAACACAGGAAATAACCAATCATATTGCTTCATTTACAAACATATTCCTCGTTACACATTCTCGCACATTATTTGTGTAAAATCGCCCTTACACACGACAGCTGCACATATTATTAAATCTATACTAATATTATAAAGTTGAAGTGTTTGTTTGTTTGTTTGAACGCGCTAATCTCAAGAACTACTGTTTCGATTTGAAAAATTCTTTAGGTGTTAGATAGCCTATTTATCGAGGAAGGCTATAGGTTGTATATCATCACGCTAAGACCAACAGGAGCTGAGCAATGTGGGTGAAACCGCGGGGAGCAGCTAGTGTATTATATGTAGGTACATTTGTATGTTTATGCTGTTATTGTTGAAGTGAAAACTTCTTTAGCGGCGTTGAGCACTTTTTCTGTAATGGGTATAAAATCTTAAACTCGCGTCGGACGGATGGAGAGCAGACAGCTATCCTCTCTACTACCTACGCGCGTTTTCACTTCTGCCGGCACTCCCGGAGTGCAACCCTGTTTTGCTTGTGCAGCGACGGAGATCCAGAACATCCAGGTGGGCGAGGGCGACGTGTGCCGCGCGCGCGACGTGCCGCTGCACATGGTGCTGCCGCGCCTCTTCACCTGCCCCACCACCGCCGCCGCGCACTTCAAGATCGGTATATATCATACTAGCGATCCGCCCGCTTTATCTAAAACCTAATAACTTATAAACTAAAACCTTCCTCTTGAATCACTCCATCTATTAAAAAAATCGCACCAAAATCCGTTGCGTAGTTTTGAAGATTTAAGGGACATAGGGACAGAGAAAGCGACTTTGTTTTATACTATGTAGTGATACACAGGGTGTCCCACTATTGGTATACTAAGCGCGAAGGGACTTGTAGTTTTGCATACCCTGATCGCGTAAAAAATACTTAAACAACAAATTATATCAAAAAATTTTTGCTAAATTTTTCCTGAAAATCCATGTTTTCTTCTCTAGCTTCTCGCAGCTGGCATATCGCTTCGCTAATATGAGCATTTTGTCTATGAAAACACATTTTACTGTCGAATTTTTTTCGAATTTTTTAAACGATAGGTCACGTGCTGGTGGCAAAGTTGGACGGGTTGCTTGTTAGGGGTGTACACATAGAGTTTTAAGAATTCGTCTATTTGAAAAAAAAATGTGTTTGAAATTTTGTAAATATTTTTTACGTACTCAGCGTATGCAAAAGTGCAAAACTATAACCTCCTTTGAGCGTAGTATACCCAGTGCCGTCTTTAAGGCAGGGCCCGCAGGGCCCTGGCCCGAGGCCCCGAGGTAGGCAGGGGCCCCACAATTCTGAAAATTTTCGATATACAACAACAAATTTTATAACATAATAAGAAAAATATCAAATCACACACTTGGTAAAATAGAAACAAGATGATGGGGTGTTAAGAGACGGGGTTACGATTTAGCCTATTGCGTTATTGTAAACTGAAAAATGATAAAGTTAAAATTTAAGGATTTTCCATCCCTTACATAGGCCCCAGCCAGTACCTTGGCCCATAGCCTCGTTGATCCTAAAGACGGCACTGAGTATACCAACAGTGGAACACCCTGTATATTGTGTTTATTTTGTTCGTTTGTTTGTCCGCGCACTTTAAGATCGGTGGGTGTCTATGTTCCATGTGCTATGTGTTTTAGTTCGTTTGTTTGTTTTGTGACGTTATTATGTAGGTAAAATATTGGAATGACGAAATTCTCAAAACGGCCGCACGTGATTTATGGACGGTTTTTTACTTCTAAAATTTCGTGTAGAAATTATTAACAGATCGGTTGGATCGTAGTGCTGTGTAGAAATATATTGGTAGTAAGAAATCGTCTAAAACTTGCGTGAAGAATTTTAGAATTTTTTAATTTCACTTTTAAAGATGTTGTGTAATGAAAAAATAAATCACAGTTTGGTTCATATAATAAAATACCTCAAACTCGCGTCCCACTTAACATCCCACTTAAAGTGTGGATTTGTATGAAAACAAAACTAAATTATTGAGCCAATTTTTAACTCTAATCTCAAGACGCAATTTATTTTCTATGTGGACTACATGTCATATAACCAGTTATAAAATTTTGAATTTTCAAGCAACTTTAACAAATGTATTTTGTTTTTGTTTCAGAGTTTGAGCTCAACATTGCTGTGATATTTGAAGACGACTATTTAGTGACTGAAAACTTTCCAATATTATTATTAAGAAGTAGATAATAAAAATGAATATTAATAAATTCTGTTTTATTTTCTGTTACCTTTCCTACTTAATTACCATAAACCTACATATTCCCTACTTAGCACACAATTATACAAATAAAATATAATATTTCCTATACTATGTTGCGTAAGCTACATCACTCCTAAGTATTATCAAAATCCGTTCAGTGGTTTTCGTGTGAAAGAGTAACAACGTTACTAACTTTCGCGCTTATAATATTTAGAGGTACAACCGACACTTTAAAATTTATTACGTAGAGAAACTCGCCTACACGAACAACTCTGCGTGAACAAATCCGTTCACTGCAATCAGCACTGGTAGATCATAATATTATTTCAGTTTTCATGAACGAAATCATTGATAATTTCCTTAAGACCGTGCACGCGGTCCTTGCGCTGTTTGGCTCAAATATGTGATTTTTCTAATGTTGTTAGTTAAGAGTTTTTTTTTTCAATTAATATAGTACCTATTTGTGAATACCATCAAGATAACTGAGCCGATGATCACTTGATTTCACCCAATTTTATTGAGATTAGAATTTATTGTTTTAAGAATTAAGTTATTTATTTTATACATGGACTAGTCGAAGATTTTAACTAGTTGAACGACTAGTTGATGAACGACATTTAACGATCTAGTCTCGTTGATGAAAAATACGTCGACGACCCATCCCTAGTGAAGAGCGTCGCGAGTAGAGCAGTGTGTGGCCCTGTGGTGTGGCCAGACGGCAGTATCGAGGCGAGCGGCAGCGCGATGAGCAGTACGAGTGGCATAGTGTGGCTGGGATATTATTTATAACATGTGGTTTTTCGGCGGACCAAGACACGTCCATAAACTTTTTGGCTATTACAATACAACACTATGTAGTTATTCATATTTGCAATAAAGTTTTACTCACTATTTATTACTATTTTTTCATTCTAATTTTATTTTTAGTATAGCTTCGAGAGCGTAACAGACAAGCAGACTTTCGCATTATAATATAATACTTATATAAATTATGTTACCGGAAATCAACCAGGTATCCTATACATTGTCTAGGGCCCTAGGCAATTAATGAATACAGAATACCTAAAACATATTATATAGGTAATGTATGAAATATTATTCATTTTATACTTTGCCTAGGTATTCTATACAATGAAACTATGCCCATACTTTTTGCGGATGATATGTCCGTATTAATAAAATGCAAAAGTCCCGATAATCCGAATCCAGTAATCGAATCTACACTCCATACAATAACAAATTGGCTAAAAGACCACAACTTAGAAATAAACCTTAATAAAACTAAAATAATTCAATTCAAAACGTATAAATCTCTTGCCATAAATATAAAATATCAAAATACACCATTAGAAGAAGTAGACACGTTTAACTTGCTTGGCATAAACATAGATAGGGTAACGGCACCAGTGGTCAGCCAGGCACCAGTGATCAGCCTATTGCGTTGTTTATTGGCCATAAATATCGCTGTAATCCTTAGATCATTAATCAAAATAACTAAATCACCAATCAAACATAAATAGAAGCTCTGTTTCGTTATTGGTTCATGCATCACGCGATAGGAGCAGCAGGGGGTCAGGGGAGAGAAGTAAACACGTTCGTACAGGTGCTGTCCGCCGACAAGAGCAGAAGTGTCATGTCTGCAATATTTTTTGTTTTACGTGGTGCTCTTTTGAAAGGTGAGAAATAACATATTTTAGTATGAAATGTGATTGTTTTTTATAGATAATAACTTTATAGATTACTTAGAGCATTTAATTTTATGAAATTTGAAAAAAAAAATTGTTTTTTTACTTAAAAATTTGAGGGGCTGACCATTGGATACCGATTTTTTATGAAAGATCCAATGGACAGCCCCTGGGGCTGATTACTGGGATTATTCCTAATTGTTAGAAAACCCAGTGGTCAGCCGCATTTCAAAATATTTTTTTCAAGCGGCTGACCACTGGGTCTCAATCTGTGGTCTCAATGATCCAGTATTCAGCCACGATGTTATTGAAATAATATTTTAAGTATAAATGCGAATGTTTGTGTTTAAATCTATAAGTAATACTTTATGTCAGTTAAGTTTTACCTGAAATAATGGTATTATGTGTATTCATATCCAAAAGTTATTATTGTTCCCTTTTTTTCTAGCTAAAAATGCCGCCAAGACAACAGTATCCTCCAGAGAAATCCTCCGAAAGAGATCCTCCTGTGGTTGATTATAATTATATATATTGTGGATTATAGATACATCAATAATATTATAAACTAATATCGCTGATTTCTTTAAAAATAATTATTGCTGTTTTTATGATAAATAATAAGAAGTTCCTAGAAAATAAGAAGACACAAAGAGATTGTAATAGTATGTTTAAAATAATATTTGTATTATGTGCGATATACATTTTTTTGTCCTAAGTGAATCGTTGCTATAAAAATGTGATTAATATAGTTGATTTTGATATAACATTGTTTATTTTGATCTCATAATTAGTTATACTTACTAAAGGCTGAACACTGGGTTCAACAAGGCTGTTTATTGGTTTTTAGAGGCTGTTCACTGGGACACTGTGCCGTTTTTTGTTTAAAATTAATTATATATTTTACTAAGAGAATTATTGTTTTTGATAAACGCTGAATCGAAACTACCATAAACAATAAATCCATACATGTTGTACGTTTTTTTATTCGACGATTGTTGTAGAAATGGCAATTGTCAAAACTTCAAAAAGCTGTGATGAGGCTGACCACTGGTGCCGTTACCCTACACATATAAATTGGAAAACACATATTGAATATTTAAAATCTAAGTTGTCGAAATTTACCTATGCCCTATTCCAGATAAAACATAGCACAAATATACACACCGCTTTATCTGCATATTACGGGTACGCTTACTCATGGCTAAGATATGGTGTGATGTTATGGGGAAACAGCGTCGATGCTAATGATGTATTTAAAATGCAGAAGAAGTGCGTGAGAATCTTAGCTCAAATAAAAAACACAGAAAGTTGTAAACCACATTTTAGAAAATATAACATATTAACATTACCATCGATATATATACATGAAATTTGCACATTTGTCTATAAAAATATTAATACATTTTCACGAGTCGAGGATCACCACGAAGTAAATAAGATTACCTACACCTACCATTCTCAAGAATCAAAATGTTAAATCAAAGCCCCTATCACATGGCTATAAAAATTTATAACAAACTTCCTGACCAAATTAAAAACCAAAAAAACTATTTATTCTTTTAACAAACAACTAAAGCTCCTTTTAATCCAAAAATGCTTTTATTCAATAAATGAATATTTCGAAGCTAAACTACGCCAAACTTGAATTTTCGTGTTGTTAAGTTCTTCCTATCTCAAATTATTATATGTAACTGAAACTAACAAAAATAAATTATACTTACCTAACTATCTAAACCTACTGAATCAATCACTCTATCTATTAAGAAATCGCATCGAAGTCCGTTGCGTGGCTCTAAAGAATTAAGCATACTTTTTTAGGTACATAGAAGGCGACTTTGTTTTATACTATGTAGTGAAGCTTCATTCCTAGAGTTTTTAAAAATAATAGAATAAATGTATAATATTGTTTTGTCGTCTTATAGTATGCGCATGTCTTAAGATTTTAATTTCGTTCTTTTTATATTGTCTAATTATTAAGTGCGCGTAGGTGCAAACTAGGGTTGTTGAGGATTCCTCTTCCACTTCCTCATAATGCGGAAGTTCCGCAATATTTTGGGTTCCTCTACCGTTACCGCATCCTCAAAAATGAAAATAAAAAAATTCTCTTCCGCTATCGCTTCCTCAAAATTTAGAGGAAATTTATGAGGATGCTGATCCGATCGGGCGGCGAATTAACAAAGCCTATTTAATTTAAACTATGTATTTGAGTTACGAGTCGGACTCTATTAACGAACAAGAGTAGAGTCTTACCGCAATATTTATATCTGCGCCTAACACTTATCTCTAAACATAATAATATAACATTTTCTCTCATACTTAGAAGAAACATATTTTACCAAATAATGTTTGTCAAAAGTCATTTTAAATTAAAAAAACAAACAAGTTGTTTAAGCTTACATAATAATATCTACCAGTTAGTTTTTTTTTTTGTGGAAATTGCCTAGTGTCGCTTCTGGCACTGATATAGATTCGGTTTTTTCGAGTATTATGTATAAACAAAAGCTCAAATAGTACTTACAGGCTTTGTAAATTCGCGATCGGGCGAGCTAACCTCCCCTAACCTTAAACATCAATATGTAGAGACAGGAGAATGGCTTTTGTTTTAATTTTAAAAGTTTTTTTTTTTTTAATTTTGATTATAATTTCCTATCATCCTCATCCTCATCCGCTTCCTCTTCCGCTTCCTCATCCGCATCCTCTTCCTCAAAAAAATATCCTCTTCCTCATCCGCATCCTCTAAATTCGTGTGTGAAAATTCCTCTTCCTCCTCCTCTTCCTCATAATCACTTCCTCAACAACCCAAGTGCAAACTGCAAATCTTTATATTATGTATTAGTATTGAATTAACAGAAAACTTAACTTTAATATAATATGACCTATTGTATTGCAATATCTGTATAAGATTGCTAATATGTATGTATAAATGTATTGGTATGCAATAAATGATTTGAATTTGAATTGAATTTGAATTTGAATTTACCTAATACGCAGCCGGTAATGTATGTAAAAGACGAGAGCAATCATTAATTTACCTAAAGGGGTTTGGGTAAACTTGGCGTTGTGATGAACTTTCACGGCCAGTGATGAAACTTGGATATTTTAAAAGAGCAATAAATTTTGAGCAAAGATATTATGAACATAAATCTCGAAACGTATTAGGAACAGAGATATTTGGTTTTGTTTTATTCATTTACCTAGAATCTAGATGATGTATTATAAGATTTTTCTGAGTCTTTTAGTTTTCTCCTTTATTTATTTAAGAGTTCTAATCAAAACGATGTATATGAACGAAACAAAATTGCGAGGGCCCAGTTTGGTGAGCCTTCATGAAATATAAGCACTAATAAAAAATATTATACATAGTTAATATTTTCATGGCCCTATTCTTCTAATATCACAATAATATAATACAATTCACTAGCGCCATCTACATCAATATCAGATCAATTATATTTTATTACTGTCACATCTAGCGATGACTAGTAAGAATTAATTGCACAAGAGTTACTGCTAGATTCTAATAGATGGCGCTGTTTTCAATTTCATAATTACTTAATTTACGGAATAAAAGTTAAACATTACAATATGGATAGCAAAAATCAACGATATTAAATAAAAAAGGGAACTATTCATTTTTATGTTAAATATAATGTTGCTTTAGCGAAAAAGTTTTATTTATTTATATGTATAATTAAATCTAGTGGCGCCATCTACATTAATATCCTCTATAATTTATTTTATATCAGTGACATCTAGTGGTGACTAGAAGAATCGAAAATAACAATGACTGCAGCCTCCTTCTAATAGATGGCGCTTTAATCAATTTCATAATAACTTAATTTACGGAATAAAAGTTAAACATTACAATATGGATAGCAAAAATCAGTGATATTAAATAAAAAAGGGAACTATTCATTTTTTATGTTAAATATAATGTTGCTTTAGCGAAAAAGTTTTATTTATTTATATAATTAAATCTAGTGGCGCCATCTACATTAATATCTTCTATAATTTATTTTATATCAGTGACATCTAGTGGTGACTAGAAGAATCGAAAATAACAATGACTGCAGCCTCCTTCTAATAGATGGCGCTGTAATCAATTTCATAATTACTTAATTTACGGAATAAAAGTTAAACATTACAATATGGATAGCAAAAATCAGTGATATTAAATAAAAAAGGGAAGTATTCATTTTTTATGTTAAATATAATGTTGCTTTAGCGAAAAAGTTTTATTTATTTAAATATAATTAAATCTAGTGGCGCCATCTACATAAATATCCTATACAATTTATTTTATATCAGTGACATCTAGTGGTGACTAGAAGAATTGAAAATAACAATGACTACAGCCTTCTTCTAATAGATGGCGCTGTAATCAATTTCAATATTATACGATTCATGAAAAATAATGCTTATATCTGTGTAGTATATTATTATTAGTCTGTGCTTATATACTAAGCACCTTACTAAGCACTAAGAAAAATATATATCCAATTTTTAATGTCTTCTATCTGTGCTACCAAATTTCAAGATTCTGAGTTCACGATCACGGGAAGTAGCCTGTAGGTTTTGAGTTATGATACCCTTGCGAATGTCGAAATTTGCGAAAATTTTCAGCATACGGCTATATTTTCTGGATTGCGTTGTTATAGTAGTTTGATTTTATTATAGGGTAAAGATATTATAGACCTGAGTTTTTGTTGTAGTACATATTACGTTCATGAGTAAAGGCCAAAGGGGTTGTGAGCTTAATTTTTTTTTACATAATGTAATTCAAAATTCTTGTTTTACGTAATTATTCCTATCTGTGTTACAAGACGTTACTTTGTACCAAATTTCAAGACTGTGTTGATGGGAAAGTAGGTACCCTGTAGGTTTTGGTTTCTCTACGAATGTCGAAATTTGCTAAAATTTTCAACATAAACGGCTGTATCTTTGCAGCATTGGCTATAAGTTTTATTTTTTCATAGCATCAATGGACTGTAGACTTTAGCTCGATACCTCCACTCGTTCCTGAGAAAAAGGGTGTTGACAGACAGACGGACAACAAAGTGATCCTGTAAGGGTTCCCTTTTTTGCCTCCTGGAGCTTTTTTTCCAGATCTGATGAAAATAAGATTCGGCAAATCGTGGCAAAATATTGCTAACGTTGCAAACAATTTAAGTTTCAATGGTAAATCTAAACTAATATTATAAAGCTGAAGACTTTGTTTGTTTGTTTGAACGTGATATTCTCAGGAACTACTGGTCCAATTTGAAAAATTCTTTCGGTGTTAGATAGCCCATTTATCGAGGAACATTTAGTGTCAACTTGAGTGTCAATTTCGAAGCCAAAAATATTTGAAATTGCTGACAGATCTAACAAACAATTTTTTTTAACTAACTGCAAAAATCATTATTAAAATAGTTACCTAGATAGAAGATTTTTTTATTTTATTTTATTTTTTTTATTTAACTTATGAAATTAAAATCCGAACAATGTGAATTTTTTTAGAAATTATAGTCGACAAAATGATTATTTTCACCAAGATATTTGACTTAATTGAATGGTCTAGGGACTCTGGACATGTTTCCGAAGAAACATCTTACGTTACTAACTCACGCACTCTAGAACTTTTTATTCAATGGACTAATAGTTTTGATTCCACATTGTGTTTTTCATTCGTAAGAATTTAAGCATGCAATTTCCATTACTTGCCAACTTTTTTTTTAAACTATGAATAAATAAAACACAAAATAGTATAGATAATTTATTGTTCTATTAATATCTCATAATATAATAAATTATAATTCACAATCTAATAATAGACTTATAAATATTTAGATCTAAGTGTATCTGTACAACGTAATGTACAAATGTTCAATTATATGATATTTTCTTTTAAAAAATAATAAATACAATATCTGGTGAAATATACTAAAGATTATACGTAGAACCCCGTTAAGTCGAACCTCGATAAGTCAAAAACCTTGACCTATCTCGAACAAAGCAACGTTTTATTTTACAACCTTTACAACTTGATCATTAGGAATTTATTACCTCTATTGTTCGAACAAAAATAAGTTACCGACTTTAAGAACTTGCCGACAATGTAAGTACACTATTGTTTCTTAGAAAACATTTTAGGAGAATACGATAATAAATTTATGTCTCACGTAAACACGCTTCCTTGGTGTCAGGTGTTCAATTTTGATTTCCTTTCGACTTAAATACTGTCAGAAGTAGTTTGGTTCTACTGCAATACACATCAATTAGTGCAACAGTCAACATGAGTGCTGTGAAACGTAAACTAAAAACTTTGAGTCTTGCTGAAAAATTAGAAGTGCTCGAAGCTTTCAAGAGGTGTCAAAAAAGGAAAGATGTTGCTGAACAATTTGGCCTACCAATGAGTACTCTTTCAAGAATAATAAAAAATGAATCAGATATCAAGAGAAAAATACAAAACGGTCAAAGTTTGTCCTGTAAAAGACGACGAATTGCAAAATATCCGGGCTTGGAGGAATGCTTACTTAAATGGTTTGAGCAGTGTCGTAGCCAAAATATCAGTGTTAGTGGACCACAGTTACAAGAAAAAGCCCAAATATTTTCTAAATCATTGGGAATCGTTAATTTCAGAGCCAGTAATGGATGGCTAGGAAAATTCAAAAAAAGAAAGGACCTTTTTTTTAAAAACGTTTGTGGGGAAAGTGCAAGTGTCAACATTATCGATTCAGTAGCTCAG
>CAJQZN010035418.1:0-14572 GCA_907164685.1 Colias eurytheme | reverse complement strand
AATTATCGATTCAGTAGCTCTGAAAACTGAAACTAATGATTTAGATGGCATAGAAGACGTGAATAATACAATAATTATCGATTCAGTAGTTCAGAAAACTGATACTTATGATTTAGACGACATAGAAGACGTGAATTATACATGCGCTCCATGGGTTTCCATCCAAGAGGCGCGAACGGCATTGAATACCTTACGTAATTTTATAGAGCAAACCGGTAACTCTAAAGAAGAATTTTCTGCTATTTATATATAAGACAATGATATATTTTTTATTTTAAAATTATTTGAAGTAATGTTGATTTATAATAAATAAAAATATGTTTGTCACCTCTGCAAGTTGAATTTTTATTTATTTTACCTCTCTTTCAAAATTGATAAGAATAAATCTCAAACTGTTTATGTCGAATCGAAATCCGCCTAAGCCGAAATCCTCCATAAGTTGAAAATTCTCTAACTCGAATTTTTTGGCGTCTCCCTTGATATTCGACTTATAGAGGTTCTACTTTTATAAGTAGACGACATTAAAACACCATGATTACCGCAAGTTAAGAATCTAATTCATATATTAATGCTCTCTTTGTGAAAACGCCCTTAAATGTTGATACTTATTTATTTAAAAGTAATAGTCACTGAAAATATTTTGAAAATTTATTAGTGTATACGTATTAATATCGGCATTATATTTTACCAGTTCAAGCATGCATTTATAGCAAAGTATTCGGAAAAAGATGCAATTTTATTGAATGTATGAAAATAGATAAATTACATATTTTAACATCATTCATACTGAAAATTACAGACATAAATTTATTTTATTACGAATATAAAAATGCAACATGTGTTGTTGCATTACATTGTATTACATCTAACATTTTCTGATAGGAAATAAAGCTAATGAACCTTAATGACAACTTAAAAAAATTCGCCATAGGAATAATTACAATAACACACCGCCAAAAATTAACAAAACATCAAAACATTTATGACACTTAAAACTACTATTAAAGAGCTGTTCGTCATTACAAATAACACAGGAAGTCAAAAACATTGAATTCGGCAACACTGGGGGTGCTGCAAGGATCCATTCTGGGTCCTTTGCTATACATCTACAACAATGACAAAAGTTACATATCGTCAAGTGGGTTTTTGTAATTCGCATACTTATTATGATCGCAGAGGGGGGGGGGAGAAAGTGTGGGCTGGGGAAGGAGGCGTTAAGTCCTTTGCTCTATATTATGTTCTAAATCGATGAAGTAAGCTACGTATCCGATAGAGGTTATCTCACGCATAGCCTCCGTTTGGAGGCTGTCTGGGGAGTACTGTTCAGGGCGATTTGCCCTCTTCAGTAGGTAGCTAACGCCGCCCGTCAATACGGGCAGGTCATTAGGAGGGCAAATCGAAGCTACGTATCGTCAAGTGGGTCTTTCTTCTCTCGTTTAGTTCGTAAATATGAGCGCGGGGGAGGGGAGCAGGGGGAAGGGGGTGCTAACTGCTAAGTCCTTTTAATCTTAATCTATAACAGTGAGTTAAGTATCATCGAGCGGGTCTTTTCGAAGTTCATATAATATGAACGCGGAGGGGGCGGGAGAGGGTGTGGTTCTTTGCACTATATATTTTACAATGATGAAGTAAGCTACGTATCAAGTGGGTCTTCTCGTAGTTCGTATATATGAGCGCGGACGCGGGTCACAGGAGGTGGTGGGCGGGGAAGGGGGGTTCTTTGCTCTATATGTCATGTCAAGTGAGTCTTCTCGCAGTTTGTATGAGTGCAGAGACGGGTCGCAGGTGGGAGGGGGAGGGGGGTTTTCTTCACGTTACACGTTCTACAATGGTGAAGTAACTTAAGTATCGTCAAGTGGGTCTTCACGCAGTTGGTATATGAGCGTGGTGCGTGTGCGGGGGGCGGGGGCGGGGGCGAGCGCGGGGCGACGGCGAGTTTCGCACGGGACCACGTTGTTGCGGCACACGCCATAGAACTGCTGCGGGCGTAGGTTGCGTTTGAGCGCGTCGAACCTATACGTAGAGACATATTTTAATTGGTCATTTAAAATAATGTAAATGCAACACTGATTATTTATAATTAAATATTTGGAAACATATTGCTAATTTTAGTTAAAAAATATAGTTTTCTGACAAGAAATGAAGTAACTATCCAAGTTTCCACTTTAGTGAGGAAAATAAATAATAATAATAGTTTAATAAAACTAAAAAACACGCTTTTTATAGAAAACCGAACTAAAAAATAGAAAATTTTATCAAATTAGTGTATTGTCATCGGTCCTCAATAAATCTACAAAGTTTGAACGAAATCTGGCCGTTTAAAGTGGGTCCAAATCGCGCCCAAAGAAGTCGGTTACAAACATACAAACATACAGGTGAAGCTAATATAAAGCGTGTAAATTAACATTAAAAAAAAATCATGAATTGTTTTTATTTTTTACTAAAGACCTTAAAATGAGCTATAATTCTTCCATTTACAATATCACAAAAGTCTCCATAGGTTTTGAGATATTTAATGCAATACCAAATATCCCTAGACTTTGTTGATGTGTGTAAACTGTAAAGTAAACTTAAAAAAAAAATATATTAAAAACTTTGTTAATGTGTGTATGTTGATGACTTTAATGGATTTTAAACGTGATTTATTCAAAAAATAATATTTAACGAGACGTTCAGTCGACTATTCTACTACTCTTTCTCGATTTCCCGGTTAGTTAATTAACTTATAAATGGAATAATTCGTCTATTTGAACTTGTATGAGTTCCCCATTACCTCCAGCCCACGTGCGTGGTGCACACGGCACACAGCGCCACGGTCCAGGTGTACCCCGGGAACCAGGAGTACTCCGCGGAGGGCGGGCCGCTCAGCTCCGTGTGCGAGGTGCTCACCACCGTCACTATGTCGTGCATGTAGCCGCCTACACAACAATTATATATATTTTTATCGTATACATACATACATGTTGGCAGTACAATAGAGTATTAAATAAATAAATAAGTAATCTGTAACGATCAAAGACAAAAAACAAACCGAACTAAAACCGGGAAAACGGTATAATTACACTTATCCATAAATAATGAAATGGTTCAATTCGCAATGTAACTAGAGACTATAATATATTGGAAAATTATATGTAAAAAGCTAATCAAATTCTTAAAATCTAACATGCTATTGGCTGACGTATACTTTGCATCGCGTAAAGCAATCCTAATGGAAGATTCCCTGAGCCACCTTAAATACTTAATTTCATCTCACTTAGATAAAAGCAAAGCTTGCACAAAAAAAATCCCAGTGATCTCAAATAGGCTTTTGACACTAGGCCTAAGTATACGAATTTTGCTTCGGAAACTAGAATAAATAGAAATAAGAGATTGTGCATTGTTTTGGTTTTAGAGCTATCTAGCAAACAGGACTCAACAATATAAAGAAGAATGTTTTCTCAATAAGTCTAATAACATCTCTTTTGGGGTTCCACTAGGTAGCAGTCTGGGTCCCACTCATGTGGAAATAGAACATACACGGCAGAATTACTGTAAATATACATCGATTTAAATTACAATATAGCAATTGCCTTTTGCTTTCATTAACTTCACCTCTATGTTTAAAAGTAACTGACAAGTTTGCACGTAGCCGACTAATTAGATTTTATCATACTTTAATACTTAACAAGTATCGGTGACAATACAATCATTTCAAGAGTTTCACTGTGTTTAAGTTCTTCTTTAAATATATTGTTATTTTTTTGGTAAGAACATAACATATTTATTCAATGTACATAAATTCACAGCATACAAAATACGTAAACATACCTAAATTAGTATAATTGGAGTGCACCCCCTCACTGGACATGGCGAAGATGTGTTCCCGCTTTGCTATTTCAGTGGAACACGATGTGCAACACAACACATTGTTCTGTAAAATAAAATATAAAAAAATCGTTTATTTGGAAGCAATACATAAACACAAAATAATTTAGACACGACGATCGCCTCAGCTAAGAATATAAATATTTCCGTGAAACGAAAGAATTCAAAGTATGCTTATTTGCAAGAATGTAGTTACAAATTACAGATGTTTTAATTTGACGTCATTATGAAACTATATAGTAAAATCCGTGTTTATCGTCTTAATCTAATTCTGTTAGTGTTTCTTATCCTACTAATATAATAGTTGCGAAAGTTTGTGGGGCTGGATGAATGTATGTGTGTTACTCTTTCACTAAAAACCTACTGGAAGGATTTTAATGAAACTTTGCAGTAATAGAGGATGTACATCAGAATAACAGATGAGCTATAGAAATATGTACATGTATTTGCCTTCGGATTTGTCCCCGAGAAAATCGGCGCGTCATAGCTAATGTTGTACATATAATGATTGAAAAAAAAATACAAAAATCAGCAATAAGTAGGACTATTTTGTTCACTTTTCGCCGTTCAACCCAGCACTTGCCAGTCGGAGCTTACCTTTTGTATAAGCCGCACCTCCATGTGAAGCCGCAGCAGAGCATCATCCACTATGAATAACGCAAGCCTTTCCTTTGGTGAAAGTGTCATGTTCGATGCCGTCCAGAAGGAAAGTGACACCGGGTCTTCTGGGATTGGCGCTATAATTTAAAAGTACGAGCTTTAAAATAGTAATTATTTGTGAAAATTATTATTATTTCAGTTGGAGTTGTTTGAGTTTAAGCGCGGGTTCTCTTTTATCTGGTTTTGTCGTATTTCACATAGACAACTATTAAAGTGACAGATCCCTGGTTTAAAGTTAGACTGTGTTAAAATTGTTTTGTGGTAAGACCATGTATGTTAAAATAATGGTAAGTTATTACATACTTTTAACAATATGGCTGAAGTATTCCTGGATAGTTTGCCGCATGCGGTGGTAATCGAAGATATCGTATACGAAGAGCGGCCATGGGGTCTGTGCAGCGTCCATGTTGCGCAACCTAGTGTCGAGCCTGCATATAAAATCTTTCTATATATAAAAACACTAGCTGTGCTCTGCTGCTTCACCCGTATTGCTCCGCTCCTGTTGGTCTTAGCGTGATGATAAATAGCCTATAGCCTTCCTCGATAAATGGGCTATCTAACACTGAAAGAATTTTTCAAATCGGACCAGTAGATTCTGAGATTAGCGCATTCAAACAAACAAATAGAAGGCCCATTTATCGAGGAAGGCCTATAGGCATAATATCATAATGCTAAAACCAACAGGAGCGGAGCAATGCGAGTGAAACCGCGGAGCACAGCTAGTGTATGTATATTTCACTTCAAATGCCACTATATCAACATTTTGTCTATCTTAATACATATATATAAATCTCGTGTCACAATGTTTGTCCTCAATGGACTCCTAAACCACTTAACCGATTATAAGTAATAAAATTTGCACACCATGTGCAGTTTGATCCAATTTGAGAGATAGTTTAAACATGTAGGTACCACGGGCGAAGCCGGGCCGGACCGCTAGTATAGGCTATATATCATCACGCTAAAACCAACAGGAGCAGAGCAACGCGGGTGAAACCACAGAGCACAGCTAGTGTATGTATATTTCACTTCAAACGTCACTATATCAACATTTTGTCCATATTTTATATGTAAACTAGCTTACCGCCCGCGGCTTCGCCCGCTTTGTTTAAAACCTAATAAATTTTATACTAAAACCTTCCTCTTGAATCACTCTATCTATTAAAAAAACCGTATCAAAATCCGTTGCGTAGTTTCAAAGATTTAAGCATACAAAGGGACATAGGGACAGAGAAAGCGACTTTGTTTTATACTATGTAGTGATAGTGTACTGACTGCGTGCGCTGTCGCCGCCAGCGGTCGAGGCTGGGCAGGCGCGCGGGACGCAGCGGCTCGCCCAGCTGCACCTCGGGCAGCACACGCACAGCTACCATGCGCATCCTGACATTCAATAATAAATCAATAACAATTTCACATTGAGTTACCATGTACTACGTACTAGAGAGGGCATCGCTACTAAACTATTTGTAACAAGAGTTGGGTCAATCGTTTGGAACCATTTTTTTTTTACATTGATTGGTTTTAATTGATAATTTTATTCATATTTCTTTAATAATATAAACAATATTTATTTGTTAGATTGATTGGTTTTAATTTATAAGTAATCAGAGACAGAATATCTACAAAGTGTTTGACTCACTAGCCGGCCCGCTTCGCCGCGCTTGTTGCACAGATTTGTTCCTCTCTTATTGTAGTATTATTATACTACAATGCAATTTCAGGACATTTTTCACGCACGGCATAATCTGATCCCATACTAAGCTTTCGCTTGTGTTGTGGAAACCAAACGGCTGATAAACATACATATATAATTTTAAATAAATACTTGTGAATATAATAGCTGTGAATTTTTATTTGTGGAAAGCCATGATAATTTTGTATAAAAATAAAAATAGAAAATATTTAAGAAACCATAGAATGTTGTTGTTTAAGAACCATAGGATATCGATTTATCAGTGCATATTATAAAAAAAAAGGTTTCTGGCTATGCCTGTTAAGTAATTGTTACTGCGTTTTCACATCTCTGTAAATCTGTATATCCTGTATGGTTACTAATATATATATAGAAAAAAACAAATATGTAAACCAAACTATAAAACAGATATGAAATACGCACACCACAATACCAACAAAGGAAAACCAAACTAAAACTCATACTTATTACAAAAAATTCATACCTATGATAAATATCTATGGGCTGTGAATACTTCGGCATTTCAAGGAATCGAAACCTGTGATTGGCTCTTGCTTTGAATGTGAGAACCTGAGAGGCCACATCTGTTCCACTTGCTTCAAACACTTCACAGAGCACCCCATAGCCAGATATTACTGTACCACTTTCACTGTAAAATATTTTATTAGCTTCCAAACAGCTTATACTACTACATATATAAGAAACAAATTATTCAAGTACAATTAATAACGTTCTATGTACATAAGCCTATTATATGGATACACAAATGTTTGGAGTGTGAAAGATATTAAAAGAAATAAAAATAATGTTACCACAACAATAAAAAAATACAATAAAAGAAATACTTATGATCACAAGATTCGACATAAATCCATATGTTTCAGGTGCTATGCAGAGCAGAGTTTTTTCAGTAAACTTTATTTAGGATGACTCATTTCGGCAGGGAATAAAATAGTTGACTGATCTGACTAACTGATCTGTTGATCTGCTTGCAAAATTTTAGCAATTTTTACACAAAAACAAATTTGCTTTAGAGAAGTAGCAGATGAGTTTTAAAGGAAATATTTAATACAGTTATTCAGTTCATCTGTTCTTAATTCACACCACCTTTGCTCACATCAGTGAAGAAAAAATATGATTAAAAAACTGTGTCAGAATTATTAGCAAGTAAATACTTATTATTACATCATCACTACATAGAATAAAACAAAGTCGCATTCTCTGTCCCTATTTCCCTATGTCCCTTTGTACGCTTAAATCTTTGAAACTACACAACGGATTTTGATGCGGTTTTTTTTAATAGATAGAGTGATTCAAGAGGAAGGTTTATATGTATAATAACATCCATTAAATAGTGGAGAAGTACTGTTATTTTTGAGGTTTCTAATGTGATGTCGTAAATAATTACATTTTTTCCGCTTACATTGCAAACGCAGGCTGAACCCTATGAGTTTTATCAAAATAATGTACTAAGAATGATACACATTGAAAAGGTCTACAGAAAAGTCCGCGATGGCATATGTCTATCTCTTATGGATTACCCACAATAACTTTTTTTTGTCATTTACTTTTTACGTCAAATAATGGCTAATTTTCGAAGCGATTTAAACCAATACAGCATTAATCCATAACCAATTAAATACCTTGAATACATTGTTCATTTAATATAGATCTATATGGCCCTTTACACCGTATGATTTAAGTGAATATTTTCGAAGATATTACAGATTTAAAAATTGCGGGACGTACCGTTTGCAGCGGTACCAGCCGGCCGGGCCGCTATGTTTTTACATACAACGTTAAAAGTTTTTCTGTAGTGTATTTAGTATCAGCATTGCACCCGTGTGAAGCCGGGGCGGGTCGCTAGTGCTTTATAAATTATATATTGTTTATATATATTACATATAATCTTCAAAAGTACAGGAAAAATCTTATTTATAATCAACAGTCACATAGGTCAATTTTATCAACTTGTTTATAAAAATCTTACTCAGGACAAAGCAATCCAAACAGCTTATCATTAGCCAACGTCTGAGCTAGCACAGCAGCATCCTGCGGGTTAGTGAGCAGCATAGGAACAATCTCTCCGGGAAACACGATCCCATGGTGCGCAGTTACAGGGACTCTGCCTGTCCATCCTGGCTCTAGTACACAACGCCCACTGACTGCTACAAGCCCTGTTCCCATGTACTGTAATATTTTAAAAATAGGTTAATAATTAATATTATGCTATATAATAAATTAAAAATAACGGATCGGAGTATCATTTATAATAAAAATAGCCGATTCTGATAAGGTTCAATTGGTACAGTCGCAATATTTTTTCTCGAATTTACCGGATCGCAGCCAAATCTATCGGCTACATTAATACGCCCGGTTTTTACGCCGTAAAGGGTTGGCTTTAGTTAACTGCCGCACGAATTTGTTGGAAATATTTATATTTTTAGTTAGCTAGGTAATGTAAGATTGTAATTCCAAAATATTATCGTTAGGAAACTTGTAGTTTTTTAGTTATTAATTTTTAAAGTTAATAATTTTTTGTGCGAAAAAAGTGCATTTATCCGTTTTGTTGTGCAAAAAAGCGGACCAAGACGTTCCATTTCACTGTACTGTGACTTTACGCTGCGGCCGGCGAGTGCCAAAAGCGATTTTAGGGCGATTCCTACTCAAACAAAAAAAAATCTACGTAGGTAGGTTAAAAACTATTAAACTTTTAATTTTAATATCCAAATAGGTAGCGAGGAGCGAAGCGACGAGCGTGTTAGGTTTACTCTTGAACTGCCGCACGAGCCGAGCGAGCGAAGCGAGCGTGCCGCGGCAGCGGCCGGCGAGTGCCAGAAGCGACTAAAGGGCGATTCCCACTCAAACAAAAAAGACGTGTGGCACTCGGGGACTGCCGCGGCAAAGCTATTGCATAGCATGCCTTCAAGCCGCACCTCCGTGCCCGTCGGAGCGGGGAGCGTGAGGTTTTTCGTTACGCAATTTCTGGATTCGGTCCCCGCGCTCAAAGCCCGCGATAGAAGCTATGCAATAGCTTTAAAAAAATCTACGTAGGTTAAAAAACTATTAAACTTTTAGTATTCAAATAGGTAGCGAGGAGCGAAGCGACGAGCGTATTAGGTTAACATTTGATCTGCTGCACGAGCCGAGCGAGCGAAGCGAGCGTGTCGCGGCAGCGGCCGGCGAGTGCCAGAAGCGACTTTAGGGCGATTCCCACTCAAATAAAAAAAACTACGTAGGTTTTCACAACTTGTTTGTATTTTATTTATGTATCGTTACACCAATTCCATACATTTTGACTTTTGAGGTTAGAATAGGAAAATTGATTTTTCTCCAAAACTATTGGTTTCCTAACTTTCCCCTTTTGGTGGGAGGGTCCCCCCCTCCTCCCCCCCATCCCCCACCCACAAAAAACCTATAATACGTGCGGCAGTTCTCTAAAGAAACCCCCCGTAAATTTATGTGAACCGGCGCTTTAGAAAAAACAACTCAAATACACTGTTTTGGACTTACGGAATGCGAAGCCGCGAGCGATATATCAAAATCCTCCTCATCGTTGGTATCATTATCATTTTCATTTTCTTCAGCCATTGATTCATCTCCATCTCCTGCAGCGTTGCGTTCATCATCACCATCCCCTGATACTGAATAATATATCTTTTTATAAAAAAGAATTTCTCAGCACAGCAAATAAATAATACGCAGAAAATATGTTTATTTACACAAACCATTGTCTTCCATGATTCTTCTTAGAAGCTCGCGCAAAAGAAATGTTCAAATTTTATCTTACACCTAGTAAAAAAATAATATTCCTGAGATCAATATAGCAATAACAACATGCGATGAGAAAATCCTAGAAAATCAGAAAAGTTATTTTTTATTTTTAATTGGAAATTTGACAGACGTAAAACACAGAGTACATAATAATGTCAACCATATGTCAACACATTTTTTTGACAATATGGTTTTGCCATTACAAAAAAAATATTTAAAAAAATACTGAAGAATCATGGTGAAGAATATTCGATTTGTGAAATAATTATGTTGATACATGGCTGATCTTGGCAAGAAGATATGACTATTTGCCAGTGTCAAGTAAAAGGTAGGGAATCCATACACGGGAAAATAGGATAGGACCACGATAGGACGGTATAGGCAAGGTGATCAGAAGAGTTAGGAAAAAGCAATACAAATTACATTATATTATTACATATTTTTTACATAAACTAAATAGATTAAATGGAAAATAATAAACCTTACAATTTGACGTTATTCGTAAATATAAAAATTTAAAATAGATATATCTTAGATATATTAATAAAATATTTTTTAGGATACATTAAAAGATATGACATACGAGTAGGAAGAGGAACATTTGAGGAAATTAACGAATTATAAAAGGAAGAATGATCGTATAAAGAGCAAGAGAAAAATATAATATGGTCTATATTTCCCTCACCCTCTCCACACTCGCAAACTTCAGTATTTAATACGCCAATTCTGGCTAGATGGCTAGGAATACACATATGTCCAATTCTCATGCGACTTATTGTAGATACTTAATTTATTTGCTTCAACACAAGCTTCTTGCCATTAAAAAAAAAAATTAGTGTCATTTAATGTCAATGTTGACAAATGACAATTTAGGTGCATTTACGATGAAATAAGATTTAAATAATAAGAAAATATAGCATATTCTTTTTCAATAAGCATTAAAAGTCCCATATAAATTAACAAAAGAAATACATATGTGCTTTTATGAAAAAATATAACATATCCGAAAAAGATTATCATATAAACTCTCCCTGTAATGTCAAAAAGCATTTATGTATACTGTTACATCATATAATCATACATTTCGACTTGTCTATAGCTGTGACTATTCGAATGAAGTATTGAATAGGTACCTCTATTGAGTTTTCGTCTCAAATTCTTCTATGAACATTGAACGCACATCTTGTGATTGTAATGAGATAAATGTTGCACTGTGCTCTAATGAACTAATGTTATGTTGAAATGATAATAATTAGTGTTTAAGTATGATTTTAAGCGACAAAATGTATCGGAAAATTTTGTGGTGTTACGTATTTTTATTGACATCGCTGGATATATCCCTAAACTCAAAGCTGACGGCACAGGGAAAGAGCCATGGTAAAATCGATTTCACTTGATAAATAATTGTCTATATGTTTCTCTCATTGAATTTGCCGAAATTTTAATTATTATCTACGAGGGAAATGATGTGTTAAAATTGCTAGGAGAACTTCGAAAGTAATCGAATGCGAAATAGTGTTATTTTTGACTGGGGCCTGATTGTTTTTCTTTTTACCCTACAAAATTGTAAGATATAATTATCAGCGTTGATGATAGAAATGAGTCGTTTTGGCGGTAAAGATGCAACAAGGCGGATGCATTGTGCACCGCGCATGCCGCGCGCAGCCGCTTGACTTGCGTACAAGAGCGACGTACAATTATTGAATAACTTTGTAATAATATGTCGTAGATGTTATCATTTTCGCGTGTTATCATCCCAGTAATATACTTAATGATATTTACTAAATTCTTAAAAATGATGTTTTTGAAAGCTTAAGTACTATCAGAATTGCCTTTTTTATTCTTAATTTGGGTAGAATTGTTCACTGAACAATAGGTAATTGGGAATTGATTTTACTCCATTCAGTATCAATGGGCTTGTGTGTAAGAGGTTGATCATTGAACTTATCTTAATTAGTATTTGTTACAGGTACATCAGTTCAGGATTCTCTCACAGACAGCATTGCATTTCAAGTGAGTAAAACATAATTATAATATAATGAAAAAAGGTGTGTTCCATTATATTTTATAAATGTACATAAAATTATTTTAATTAAATTTTAACATTACATTTAACAACATATTTGAGAATTGTTTATAATCGTTCAGTTGATTTTCATCTAAAATATGGACCAACACTTGTTGGGTGTAATATTGAATCAAAAAACTACTTCCTTACTAAAGCATACATTCAATCAATCTAAATATCATAAAATAATCATTTAATTCATTATAAATAATCATATAAAATTGTATACAAACAAAAATTAAAAGTGATAAGATAACTTTCTTCCTTATCTATAATCTAAATGATTAATCATTTCATCTATAAATAAAGTTGAGATCAAAGAATAATTTTCACCGAATAACATACATTTTTTTCATCTCTAATTGCTATTATAAAACCTACACTCCAATAAAAGTATGTTTTACATTTAATTGAGAAAATTCTTAGTAAAATTGTATACATAGTACATATATTATTATTAGTCTGTGGTAACATCATCTGTGATCTGACTGCCATCTTAACATTTTATCTTTTAAAAATGTAGCCTGGTAACCTCTTGTGATACGCGGACGTGTCTACCAAGTGATTTATTGTCGCGAAGAGGAAAACCAGTACTTATTGCTCATTGTTCTTATTCTAACTTATCAAACACTAAAGAAACGTACGTTTTTAAAGAAAAACCAGCATAGTTCCCGTTCCTGTGGGATTTCCGGGATAAAACCTATCCTATATGTTAATCCAAGTAACCCTCTATATGTGTGCTATATTTCATTGTAATCGGTTCAGTAGTATTTGCGTGAAAGAGTAACAAACACACACACACACACACACACATCCTCACAAACTTTCGCATTTATAATATTAGTGGGATATATTTGTAGGATAAGAAACATACAAAAGAGGCAGTCATTCTATCAAATGTATCCTGTGACTACCTGACTAACAAAATCAATGCAATTTGTTCTTGATTTGTCAGTATTACATCTTTACTTCAAAACGTTATTGCAAGAGAATTAGTTTCTATTGATTTTAAAAATAACTTCTTTGATACATATCTGTAGTGAGAATAAAAGTATCAAGATGCATATTGCAATGGATTCTTTAAAAATGTGTATATTGAGGTGGTGTGGTGCCATTTTGTTATATACATTTACAATTCATATTAGCAGATTTTGATCTCAAACTCCATTTACATTTTTCTTTGAATGATAAACAAAATTTCAGCAACAGAATGTTATATGTATTTACATTTAACAATTATATCTTTGCACATTTATCGCTACGATTTTTAAAATATACCATATCACAATATCATAGGTCTAATCTACACTCAAGTGTTTCACACTGTTTTAATGGTAGGCAAACTTACACATTTATTCATTCAACTAAAATTATGATAGAAGCTTTTTTTAAAACATCAAACATTATAATATTTACCACAATTTTGGAAAGCAGTAACTTATGAAAAGAGCTAGCAAATTTGGTAGTTACTCTTTTTATGCTAAATGTAAATGAATTTTTTTATGGCAGACCAATTAAAGGGGCGGATTGGCCACCTCATGTTAAGTGGTCACCACTGCCCAGTGCCTGTAAACATGTGTAACATAACTTGCAAAAAATGCACCATTATGGCACCAGCAACACAGTTCCTTTCATGCTACCAATTCACAGGAATGGGGGGCAGACTCAATCTCAGTGGAGAGCAACAAGAGCGCCGGCGAGAGCGTCGAGGGCGTGGCCCTCTGGCCGCCGGCGCTCCGCTTCGGGCGCTCCGCCCTCGCCGAGCCTCACACTCGTCTAGTCACATTGACCAATATGGCCAATACTACGCTACATTTGGCTTCCGTGGCGGGCACTACGCCAGACTTCCATGCTTCCTTTTTTGACTCTAAGGTATGTTTCTTGACAGGATGATGAAATGACGAAAATATATAAGTCATATGCTCAGTAGAAAATTATTACTGTCTTGCTTACTAATGTAGGTCATATTTATTGAGCTGTATGTTAAAAATGTTCATTTATAATATAATATTATTTGTATAATAGAAAAGAAAATCAAAAATGTATAATTTTATTTCAATTTAGTAGCTAATTTAATGCGTGCCAATTGGAATACAATCATGTATTCCAATTGGCACGCATTAAATTTTCGCCCTACCCTCGTAAATGTGTAATATAATTATTGTTAAAAAAAAATGGTAAGATCTTCTAGTTACATTGGCTATGATTTTATATTGGCTATTAGTTCATGTATATTTTTTTGCATACCTATTTGTCGTGAGACTGGTAACAATAGATAATTTAAAGTTGGCGAAACTGATTTTAAAACTATATTCCTCAAGTGACATTGGAAATACTGTGCCTCAGGCCTGAGTTTATTGTTTAAATTAGCGAGTGAGCTATAAAATACATTGTTTTCTAAATGCACGGAAAATTAGTCACACATTCTAACCACCAGTAAATTATCTCGTAAAAATTGCTCGAAATGTTAAGTACGATAAAAAAATTCAATGTTATCAAATCGCACATAT
>CAJQZN010035416.1:34912-50333 GCA_907164685.1 Colias eurytheme | reverse complement strand
GTACCTAACTTCCCAGGTATTTGTTTTTATATCATCTTTATCAAGGCTAATATGTAAACATTTATATTTTTAATTTCGTCACTAAACGTTACTCGGTAAGTAATCGCGAATGTATACGCAGGAGTGAGATTTATAATATGAAAGGGCTCCTACTGCGCATGCTCCATAAGGATCTATAAATCTTTAAGTACTGGATCGGCCAATCCCTGTTGAGAATCGATAAATCATCTGTGGACAGTGAGGTCGAAAGGAACTGGGGAGCTGTCTCGCTCGCACCCGCTAATACCTTAAAAGCTCTGCATCATTTATCATATGTCCCTCTCGTTCCTTCCCAATGATAAATTCAATTCTCTTTTGGAATATGATTGTTGTTCCTCGTTTTGTTTTTGTGATGTTTTATTGTGGGTACCGTCACGCGGTTAGGTTTTTTGATCGAAATCCGATCGAAATGATCGCGAGAATTGGATTTATTTTTAATACTTTGTCTTAAGTTATCAATCTTATTAATGTCTTAAGAATAAAAGGAACTTGCAACTTTGCATAAGTATAAATCATTAATGAATAGGTATGACTACCAAACATGTTTCATTTAAAAGTGGGAGGCAATTAAGTATTGAGGATTGTTATTCTAAAAACTAAAATGTTATTGTTCTATATAATATCTAATAAGGTAAAAACATAAAAGTATTTAATGTATTGTATAATATTTTATTTTTTGCTATGTACATGGCTGTAGAAAAGACGATCAACAATTCCTTATCTGTATTTAACTTAACATATATATACTTAGTTATATTTCAGTCGTTTTGCTATAAAATATTTCTTTATCTAGATCCGGTTCGTGAAAAAATAGTTTATCATTAGATATAAAATACATGAAGTCATAATGTACAGCTGTTATAGATAGCACAATTTACTTTTTGTAGCGACAACACATAATATTCAATTTACAATAAATCAATTGCTTAATTCTATTATCACTGGGCATTTTGTCCTCAAATATTATACACAGTTAATGCCTAACAACTAAATAATTTACAATAACTATTTGTACATCTTACTTCTATTTAGTGTAGCGTTATTGGACTTGGGTGCTTTGGCCTTACCTTATTATATTTATATAAAACATTTGCAAAATAATTAGCATGTGACGACAGTATATTGTGGAAAGATTTTACATAAAATTATTTATGAATTATATATTTTAAAATATAGATAGGTACGTACGTTATACATAGTAGATAAGATATAGGTATAAAACATTAAGAAATTCGTTGTTTTAACACACTTATAAGAATAATTAAAATCATTTTCTGAGAATGCTTGCAATTTAACAATACATCTGTTTGTACATTTTAAAAATGCTTTACAATATCTGAAAGTTGCAATAAATCACTGTCAACGAGGTTGACAAAATTTTGCTCCTTACCCGTTGCATAGTGTAATGTTACAAACATTACAATGGTCTCTCGCAGACAATAAAAATAGAATATCTCTAAAATATAATAAGACACAGTATGATTTTATTTATGGGAGATATACAACATGCTGTAAAGCTTTCAATGAATCGGTCATTGTTTTAACAGCTTTTTGTTTTAACACCACAATTCAATTTCTATTAATTGTTCTTACTCTTTTAAATAACCCTTTACTTACAGTCTGTAGGATTCAATAGGTACATACAAACATTCGGACGGCTAAAATTGGCCTCAGTATAAGAATATATCAATTACAAGGAGTTTCATGGGAAATATCAAGAAATACAGATAATTCATTTAATATAAGCGTAACATTTTAAAAACCAAGCGGCGCTTAAGTGAACTTTCATTCTACGTTATTTTTTCAAAAACTATCGTTAAAGCTTTAGGCGGATTAGTATAAAATTAAAGTTTATATAAATTTATAGGTTTTATGAACAGTTAGGCACGATTTGAAGTATATTATAATTCAATTAACGAAGAATGAAGAGTTCCCTAAGCGCGATGGGGTCAGTATGCGGCGGCCGCGCCTGAATGATGCATCAGATGATGGTGGTGATACGATTCTTGCGAGGGACACCACCATTCTGGAACACCGTGAGGAACCGCCGGGGCGGGCTGCTGAAATTGACCCCAGTGCCCACTAAAGCCAATTTTGTTATCCATCATGCCATTACCGCCGATATTTGTTAAATGAGGTGGTTGCCCGTGATGCGGTGGGACTGGCGGTCGCTCGTAAGATTTCTGGTCGTGGGGATTTAGGTATTTATCGTTTAGACTTTCTAACTTATCTGTGATAGTGAGGTGGTGTTGAGGGTGGTGAGGAGCGGGCGGCACTGGGGGCGGTGGTATCGGAACGGGAGGGCTCGCCGCGCCGGCGGTAACGCTCACGCTTCCAGCAGACGAGGAGTCATCCCCGTCGCTGTCATACCTCGGGGACGCGTCACCAGCGGCGCCGTGGACCTTCATATGCTTGCGAAGCGAAGACGGGTGGGTGTAAGACTTGTCGCAACCGTGCACTCTGCAGTTATACGGCTTGTCCGATGTGTGCACGTGGGAATGCTTTTTCCTATCTGAAGAGTTTGCGAAACGTCGGTCACAACCAGCGTATTCGCATTTAAACGGTTTTTCACCTGAAAAGAACAAAAAAGTATTTAGAAAATGTTTCAGTTATTAATTTCAATAATTTGTTAAAGTATTTTGAAAAATAATATCTAAATAACCTACTCGGCAGCCGCGATACACGCGACATGCGCTACACAGACCAAAAAGTTTGAGACGATGTAATAAAAGTTTCACTTTAAAAATAATGCACCCAGGTATAGTTATTTAATAATTATTTCATATAGAAATGAAGATAAACATAACAGTGATATTATATCTTAATACAGCAGCAGAATAAATACACCATAGTCTCATATCTTACAGGAATTATTCAAAAAGCTATAATTTGTTGCTTCCTATACACAATAAAACATCGATGGCCGCGAATGCGAATGTCCAATCACGCAATAAATAACCAGATTTGCTCGTTGTTTATAGTTTACGAGCACAAATAAATATTCGTAACAATTGCACGGGATACTTAACAGGGACATAAATCATCTTCATAAGAAGACTTTGTCACATTGTCGTGACAATGCCGTACGAATAAAAGGTTTAAGAAATTTAAACCTTAAATTAACGTCAAAAGATTACATTTCAGTTAACACGAGTGTTAAGTTAAAGTTTTCACATTGAAAGAATCCCTTCCGATGATGTGATGATTAAAATGAACAATGACGTTAATCTGTCTCTTTATTTAGTGAAGCTACCCTTTGCTTTAAATAAGAAATAAAAATAACTTATTTATCTTTAAAGTTTCATATGAAATTGTACGCTTTAAGGGCCAGCGAAATATTCAACATTATTTTTTAAAGAGCCCTATAAAAACATAAGTTCTACCTTCAAACACTGAATTTATTATTATGTTAAGCAAAACAAATGATTGATTTTTTTTTAATTTAAATTAACGCTATGACGTGATGTATCTATCATGTATTTATTTATAAACTCTATGTAGAGTTAGTAAGAATTATTGAGATGAAAACAAATTGGAACAATTTTCACAAAAATAATAATGATAATTTGATTATTCCTAAATAATTTTATTATTATTAGGTATAATATTTATCACATCGTTCTGGGATTTTATAAAGGTTCATTTTCAGGAAAACACGGCTTTATAATATTTTGATACGTCATTGACACATGTTTTTGTTTATTTTTTGCGGTATCGGCGGCATCCCGAGCTTAATATTGTGATGAATTCCTCACGAGTTCACCGAATCGTGTGTGATGGGAATACGCCACAATAAAATACATTACAAGGAGGCTGAACGGGCGGTTAGTGTGACCGCGGCGTACAACAATATTCTTTCATTGTTGTGTTTACAAATAAACCTCTTCGCTTGTAATCCCCCGTATTGTGTTTGAAACTCGAGGATCTCGTTGAGGACGTACAGATGCTAATCTCAAGTGTCTGTTAACACAGGCATAATAGCTTTCTCGAGTCCCTTTACCGCAATTTTTGTTACAGTGTCGAAATACTGAATGAACGGATCACACATTCTAAGGCTTATTATGAATAGTGATACTTCCTTTCGCTCTAAATAGGCACAAATAAGCAAGGTAGCGTTAACGCATTATGTTATACCAACAAAAATAAAATGCACATGTTTAGCCATAAATTGAGAAGGTTTAATCGCTTCGGAATCTTGTTGTTACACGGGATTTTATTAAAACGCGCTAGTGATCAAAATACTGGTTTCAAAATTCAAATATGTACCCGAAAAGATAAAAATAAAAATCCATAAAGTGCGAATGCGCACAGCAGACATAAGTTCCGTAGAAGAGACTTTTTTACTTACTGAGAAAAAATATCCGTCATCCATTTCACTTTAAATCGAAAAACCTACTCTACATTTTTTCTACAATCGAAAATATCGCAATGAACTAGATATAAGGTACTTACCTATAGATTTTTATTTGAAATAAAAATATTGAGCTTTTTGCGGAAGAGAACTTTCCAATTAAAAACATTCGACACTCTGTTACGGGTGAGATCTGTGGGTGAGATTGAATGCATAGAGGCTAGAGCAATCATTGTAATAGGTAAAAACTTTAAGTTTTTATAACAGCATATGAAAACCTCTCCGCTGTGAGGTGCGGAACCCTACCTAGCTATTTTAAATCGACTAACTTGGCTGACCGGGATCCTAATGAGGCAGAAGATGAAGGAGTCGAAAACATGTGTCGCCCGTCTAATTACTAATCGAGCGTTTCATCTTGTGTCACAAAAAATACTTAACGACAAATTCTATCGGGAATGTGATCGGTTATCTCTGCGCACGCGCCGCTGACACGGTGGCCCTGATGTGCAACATTCACGTGTATTGGGTTACCTCATAGGGGAAACAAAGGATTACTTCTTAATTAATAGATGGCTTTCTATTAACGTTTTTGTTGTGTTCATCGATTTAATAATTTAGTGGTAAGTATGGTATCTGAGTGTAATCTTATTGAAAAATGCTTTGTGCATTTGTTTTTTCTTTGATTATAATGTGGAATTGTAAATGTTAGAAGTCAAGTCATCTATGGTAATAATTCTTTATTTCCTAGTAAGGATTATAATTTGAAAATAATTTGAATGCAATTTTAGTTTCGACGAGTTGACCTTTTGATTAATTTGTTTGACATTGATGTTTCGACTATCGATCATAAAGATCGCATCATTGAAAATTTTTTTACTAAAATTAGTAATTTTAAAATTAAATATCTTTTTGTAACTTTGTGCCTAAAACTAGGTTTATTTGGTAAGTGAGATTGAGGAAAAATTATCTGCTCATAATTTTTCCACTAGGTACGTACACACTTGTGACAAAATTTCAGGTGTGAACAGTGTGAGGCCAAAAAACCCTATAATAGAGCAAAATCAAATTATTCCTCCTAAGCATCCATACCTTCCTAGAGCTTATACACACATATACCTACAAACATATTCATATAAAATTTATGAGAAAATAAAAACAGAAAGAACATGAAGCGAGAATGCACGTCGTGAATTCGTTGCATGCCACGTCGGGACACGGGCTAGGGTCAGATGTTTATCTTAAACGCCTGTATCACCCACGGGAGACACTTTTTTGTTACGTTATTATCGATGTGAAATTTTATCCACAGATTATTTACAGAAATACAGAGGGAACTTTCATACTTGAATAGATTTGATTGCGCAGTTTGTGATTGAATTGGCATTATTAAGACAAAGTTGGTGAAGAGTGGAGACTACCTAATTCATGAATGTTAAATTATTTTATCTAATATTGGCTTTAGAGAAATTTGAACTTTATTCAATAATTAGCTGTTCCCCGCGGTTTCGCCCGTATTGCTCCGCTCCTATTGGTCTTAGCGTGATGATATAAAGCCTATGCCTTCCTCGATAAATGGGCTATCTAACATTGCAATAATTCAAATCGGACCAGTAGTTCCTGAGATTAGCGCGTTCAAACAAACTAACAAACTCTTCACCTTTATAATATTATAGCACCTATAGATAAAACTTATAGAACTCTATAAACGATATAGCTACTTACTCAGACTGTAGACAGGATCAATGTAGTGTCTATTTGCGTATAATTGAACATTTAATATAGGTAATAATACAATGTATTAATTTAATATTACGATCAATAAAGCTTGTTGACATTGTACAAGCAATACTAGAAATATTAATTATTCATAAATCCTGAGTCATTCATCATTGCAGGTGACGGAACTTTATTGGTAGAGCAACAATTTGACTCAAAAGTTATTACTTATAATATTGATTGAAGCAATGTGAGCCAGAATCCCTCACCCTAATCTTTAATTAAATAACTATTGCGTTGAAATAAAGATCAGTAGATATATATAATTAATCGCTGACACATTGCCTGAGATGAATAATTCTGCGGTATCGAATTACCGTGCGTTCCTTAAGTGCGACTCTGCTGAGAAAACAAGCTTTTTAGAAATAGCACGGGTGATGTGTAACGTGACACAGGCGGCCTTTGCTCCCAAATTGTGTAAATGGCGTTAGGTGAGTTTATAGAAAAAACAAACATGACAGCCGGATATCAGGTTGCTCTCAATGGGACGGCTATTTACGAAGATTACAACACTTTAAGCAAATTATTAGACTACATTATCTTATGTCCGCGAACTCGTCAGTTTGTGAATATTTTGTTATTTGATACGTTTTGCACCTGTTTTATTCATGTATGTATTATAATAAGCACATTACTCGTATACCTACATAATAATATCTACAACCAACTCTGGTCTCTGATGTCAACTTTGATCGTGCGATACCTACTAATCTTATTCTAGAACACAACTCAATTATGTCTGGCACATAGTACAATGTTTAGCATAGATCAGTGAACGCAAAATTGAATAAAACGTTTTCTATTGGCATTACATAAATCATTTATATCTCTCAATTTAAATGTAATAGGCATTGTTTTAATCGGTTAATAGCTATTAGAGAATGGAGCTTATCCGAGTTAATTCAATCTCCAATAGACAAGCGGCTAATGAGAATTCGATGACTGGCCGTTTATTGACACAATCGTCTATTTCGACCAGACACGACCGCCATGTTCCTCTGACCTTAAAACTAATCGATACACGCATTAGGTAACATCTAAAGCAACATTCATAAACATGAAAATTAATGAGCATCAAATAAAAGCATAAAGAAAGCGAATTCCTCATAACTGATTTTGTATTATATTGAATGAAAATGATTTTATAGTTATTTTAATATCAGTCGTCTAGTCATATTTTACTAGCAGTAGCATACTATTCTTAAATGTGAATAATCTTTTATGTCGTGTGAAATACATAGAAACTGATTGACGACATCGTCCATTCCCCGAAATCGATATTCTGTCCGTGCGTTTAAATTCCGTACAGAGTATAATGATTTATGATCGCCTTTTATCCGAAACGTATTTCAAATTAGAAAGATATATTAATATCTTCATTTTTTCCACTTCTCGAAGAATACAGGCCCTTGTGCCGTAAATACAAAAAGAATATGCGGGGTCGGGCGGCGCATTCGGCGCCCAACGACCGTGTGACAAGGTGCTTTATGCGGACGATTATGAGCGGACCGAATAATGTTCCAATACCCGATAAATATCTGCCAACTCATACAAAAGCATCCCAATAAAAATATAATAGTAAATGTTGTAACAACACTGGCCACAAACTGCACAGTCATATCGCGCTGCTTTATAAATTAAATGAAAACGAATCTATGGCGTGAGAGAATTGCATGCTAATGCGAACTATATATTGTAACAGACAACAGAACATTTTAGTGTACGTTTTTATGTTTAATAATAATAAGTTTGTACAGCAAGTGTTGACAAGTTTCTTAACAAACATGAATACGATTTAATTAGCTGATAACTGTATCAATAGGTGGTATTACAATTTTATATGCACTTCAAACAGAAGTACATAGTTATTTGTAAATTTTTCATTATTTAATTCTCGGAATAAATTCTTTATGACTCTTTATTTTTTTCGTACGGGATAGAAATCCATTTTCTTTATTGTACAATGATAAAGCATCACATTTGACTGTCTAGCAAAATAGTAAATTAAACTGCCAGAGTCGTAGCTCTAGCGGAAATCCTGAAATCTCTATCTATCTTACTCTCGCTTAGATAACCATCTGTACACTGTATACGATACAAAGTAATAAAATGTTATAGTATTTCTGTGTCCAGAAGGAATGCGCTGAAATTGCATTGGAAGTGAACAAACTCAAAATATTAATTGCTTTTCGTGTTTAATCATTTCTTATCAGGGCTCAATTCATAACTCATGGTAATTTTTGATTCTCCTTTGTAGGTAGGACTAAATATGATACGTCAGATACACCTGCATACAAGAAAATAAGTGTAAAACGATGTCTGAGCGAGCTCGTCAATCTGTACGTCAAGCGTTTTGACAGCCCAAACCGACATCACCGTCGGCAACGAAGCGATAAAAAATAATCAAATGGTGTATGATTTTACTAACCTGAGAAAAATCTTGATACGGAAAATATATTTTAGCTATGTTCAAAATTAACTGTTAAAAAAATTTACATGCTTGAAGGTTATGAAAAATTCGATAGAGAACCATTAAATTCGTAAAAAATATGTTTAAGTTTGTTTTTTTTATATATTTTAATATGGCTCTAATATTGCTAAATGAGGAAGCCAAAACTAAACAAATTTAAATATAGATTCACTACTTATCATGCAAGAAGCGTAAAATATCGTTCATAAAGCGATATATTAAAAAATCATTAACATCTAAATATTCTAGACACAATAAATATTATAATTTTGCGGTAAAATATCTAATGTCATATAAATCCGTTGAGATATAGAGTTGGTCCTATACGCTTATGTCGCGTCCACTCGACACCCACGCGGGCACAATTTTGGGACAAACCAATATTTTTAACGATTATTAATAGCTGTTTTTGTTCTTATTTTGTCATCTTTAATTTTATTGTTGTGTAAGTCGCGCCGGAACACTAAATGTTCTGCCCATTCTTTAAATTTTTGAGGATAACATGTTTCATAAATCATGTTTTTTAATATATTTGTTGGTTGTTTTTTTTTATGTATCCTTTTCTACTAGTAAATCATAAACTAGACTATGTGTTTGGATATTACTATTCTAGAAAAAACGAATCCTTAGATATTATTGAAAATTGTGAATATAGAGATTTTGTTAAAAGTGTATTAGATAGTTTTAATTTTTTTATTTGTTATCGATGCATATCAAATTTACTAACAACCAACATACAGAGACATATTTCTACCTACATTCGAATTTCATCAATATCTATTATTAAAAATATTAAAATTAAAACTATTTATGTACCTACCTCAATAGGTACCGTACATACCTACATTATTAGTATTTTTTCATACGTATCTGTTTAACTATAAGTTTCCACTAACACGAGGACTATTTTTATATCAAAAACATCAATTCATCAGATACAGGAATGAATATTTCAAGCCGTTTACAAGCTATCTTGGTTCGATATAAAAAGAGAGTTTGGGAATCGTTTATATCTTTTTACCGTGTAAACATTTCGATTGTTATCCAATTCTTGTCTCGAAGGTTCCATCAAGACTTTTTGGTGTTGGTGTAAAATGTACGGAATTCAATTTGGAAAGCTACAGTTAACGCAGAATTATGTTAATGTGAATCGAGTCTTCTTGCTTTATATCATCTGTTTAAGTATATGATTGTCGATATTATACAATAATTAATAGGATATAGTACCTAGTGTAGACTGTTGAGTAATGTATCAAAAATATTTATGTTATATGGCTCTTAGAAATTTAAGTTTGAAGTAAGTATTATTTGTCGTTAATTTTTCATTGTTATTCACTGATTATTTGCTTCATGTTGTCCGTAGTTTATAGAAACATGATTCGCACTGAATACGTTTAATGATGTGAATTTTCTATTTGAAATTTAAAAAGGATTTATTCTTTGGCAAGTCAGCTATCACGCGCGATACCTACATATTGATAGCGACAAGGTGTCGGTGAAAAAAACGTTTGAATGATTCAGTGAGACCCACCGCTTCGCCCTACAAGACGAAAGAATTTCGCGCTGTAACGTACTTCAAAGAGCAAACTGTTTTTCCTTGCGCATTGAAAACGATCATTTAATTTAATGATCACGGAGCCTAATCTAAAGCCGATATAACGGACAAAACCTACAATATGTATTTAATAATACCATACAACCAAGCATACAAATTCTAAATTCTATTTGCATGGCATGGAAACTCATGGATGCAGCCATTTTTGAATTGTCATATCGACTACAAAATAAATTCATACATAGGTATATGTAAAACCAAGGTCTTTTTAAATATAGGTACTTTTTATATGTTATAGCTAGATAATAAAACAAGTAAACTAAAAGCTTAAATCCATTCATGTACGATATATTAGACACATCTTTTTATTCTTTATTCCTCCTCAGTTAATAAGCGGACAAAAATTCTCAGGTCGTTATAAAATATAAGCCTAGGCAGTAAAGTGTCAAAAGGAATGATGGCAATAAGATACAAGAGCGGGCTGCGGGCTAGCGTAGGCAGAGCCTCCGTAAATGCACTTCATACTTTGAATCCATTGCACGAGTACACATTGCTATTATACAAATTTATGATGACATACAAACAGAGTTTCAAGATAGTGCGCATATACATAATGCAAATGACGAGGCAAAAAACTAAAAACATTTTGTGCTCGACTACTAAAATATCATTTTTATGATAAAAATGTAAAATGTTAATAAATGTAAATTTCGAAGCATCATTAAATAAATTTTCATTTATTTCTAGAGCTCCTTTCATAATCAGTGATTTAAAAATAGCAACAAAAAATTATCCGCAAGGATTTGACTTATCTGGCTCTATCGATTCATTATTCATTAAGGGAAGATCGATGCGGGTGGTAGATATAAGCACATTATGTAATGACAAAAACATCATCTCGATATTCACATATAGATGAGAATGTAAGTCGCAATTACGTTTATATTCGCATTGATTTCATCCGAGGGAATTTTATTATAAACGTGTATCATTCTTAATATGTTGTAAGAAGCTGTTGTTTAATCGACAGCTATCTATTTAATTACAGATAGCATTAGCGATGCAAGATGCGTATCGTACGAAGGCATTCGATGCAGTTGGATGTAGCGCGCAATGTGACTGAAGACGCGTTCCAATCTCTTGCAGCCGTATCATGGCGACGAGGTTTTTGCTCGCACGCCAAAACCCTGTTCGCACTGTCCAACGCTTTGAAATTTAGCGAAATACAGTAGACGGCAGCGCTGTGTTTTTTACCCGAAATTTGGTACCTTATCAAATCAGGTGCGAACATCTGAAACGGGTATCATTTACAAAACAGAACCGTAGATGCGCTTGCTATTGTTATTTAAATGTACTTAGCGTTTATGTGCCGGTTCGAATTTCATGTACAGTGTTGTCACATCGACATTGTAAATGTTGGAAAGGGGACGTGCTCACAAAGCTGATAAAAAGTAAACCGCTTAGAACAGTATTGTCTATTCGAGGCGACAATATCATGCGATCACAGCTTGTAGGGTAGCTATTCATGTGTTAGTGTGTCCCTGATTTTCGACATGCTTGTGTGAAAATTGAAGTGAGATTTTTGGGACGAGGGCCAAGGTACAGTACAGCCACGCCCATGTTGTTACGTTTAGAGCATCCATTTTTATTGTCCTGTATATTTAATAATTTATTTCAATTATTTGTAATGTATTTGATCTAAATATTAGTTTAATTGGCTGGAACATTTTCTATACCATAGCGATTGTAGGCTAAATTTCTTCACTTACTTTAAATTAAATTTCAAAGTTTAATATTAAAATTTCAGTCTGAATATGTGTACTCCCCTCAATAATGCACACATATGCATCACGTATATTTGGTACTTAATAGTAATATTTTTTATACAATTTATCAATCCGGGGCAGATGGCCGCTCCTCATACCCTCAACCTCAACCCTGTAACAATCGGGAGCGTTTCAAAGCCGTTTTGAAACGCTCCCGATTGTTACAGGGTTACAACATTATCATATGCCGAGATTAATTTTTTTATTAACTATTGTATTCAATTCTTTATATTTTTAAAAAATGTGTAAAATAATACGCTTGATTTAATTTTTCGGTAAGAAAAGCCTTTGTTCAAGATCTCACAATAGATTAATTATTGTAATAAAACAATAATAAAGTGTAGGTAATATTATCTAAGTTATTATTATATTATCTAATACTATCTAAGTGCAATTAGCATTGGTATGCTCATTGCTCAACTCAAAAATATTGATTTCTACAATAGTGAATATCGTCGCTGTAGTAACCAGCAGTTAATATACCTAGGTGGATTTATAATTTGTTATTATTTTTAGCGTATACCCATACAGATACAGACTTACCTATATAAATATTATACTTTCTTAAATCATCAAAACAAAACCCATAACGATATGAGATGATCACGTAATTTAGTTTATTACGCGTTGAGAACATGGATATTTAGTTAGTAGCAATAAAGTGAAGGAGCTGCACTCGACGGGTGCATTCAATACCGAAACCACAAGTTCAGAAGGGTTCCTCATTGTTTGCAAAATATTTTGAAAGCGTCATTTTATACGGCATATTAGCTGAGCTCTGCGTTTGATAGGGGGTCGTCTTCATTCGAAATCATATCATCATTACAGTATTGTGCACGGCCCTATCCCTTGAACCAGTATTTTAATGATGCGGAAGAAAATTGTATTTTATATGAAACAAAATCATTCAGACGACTGTGAGAGATTCATATTACATAGAGATTGGAAAGAGCAATCATACAATACATGTACATACATGTATTGTAGGTACATGTATAATGTATACATATGTATTTAATAAATAAGGAAATTATTGTTTAAGGTGGCTATGAAATATCACAATGATATTGACATCTCATGAATATTGATGAACATATGAATTAAATAAATGAAAATTAAAGATCTTGTTTTGTATCAAATCGATACTGCATTTATAGAAAATACCCACCAGTATCTACCGTAACTATCTACCTGAGGCAATTAAACGTTTCCGTATACAGTTTGTTCTTGTTGCAAATAATTACAAATAATTGCACCAATTTAATATGGATTAAGTCTTTAGCCGACAATTAAAACAGACTAAAGAAATCGAATAGATATATATGACACATGTCAATGAAATTTTTCATATTTTTTTAACAATCTCTAACTACGCAATTATAGAAATGTCTCAATTAAATAAAACTGTAATAGCCGCTTAGCTACATTCGTTATTATGATATTTACACATTGTAGGTGTGGTTTTGCGTCAAAAATCCCAATGCGATTGCCGGCGGGTATTTGACGCGGGCCACGGACACGATTTAGCTTTCGGCTATACTCAAACAATTAGTAACGCTCGTGTTTATTTGACAAGAATTAATAATTATACTGACTCATCTTTGAAATAATTCATATTATAGTTCAATTAATTAAAAACTGGTTTGTAAAAACCCATAGGACCGTATACGTAAGAATATAGCATCTATAAATTTCTGCAATCACTGCGAATACTAATCTATTATCAGGATCGGAAAAATACAATGGTCTTTTATAAGCGTATTTACGTAAGCCAGAAAGATCGATATCATTTAAATAAATTGATATGTTACTGTAAAGCAATAGCAAATAAATTGAGCTACCGACTTCCAAACACGCAGGATTATGTTACATTTGAAACGTGTTTATAAAAATATCAGTTTCACGGAAGGCTTGAGGCCATTGTCGATCTGTCTCTACGTTTAGATAATATCAGAACTGGAGTTTTTATCAATACAATATTGATTATTATTTTTTGATTTTTCAAAATATAATCGGAATTTAATAAAAACATAAAAATACCTTCTTAGTTATTAAATAGTCAATTTGCGCAAACATAATCTTACTACTTATTTATTCCTCATATTTTTTTCTCAACCCACGCCATAAGAACAACGCTAGGTTGAGATGTTCCTATTGATTCTTAAGTAAAATTTATAGCTATCGTAAAACAATTCTCCAAACTTTACCACAAAAAGGTCTCTCTATTCAGGAATGCCTAGAAATAATAGCAGACGGGGGCACAGGACAAAAGTTCAAATACGCAACTACAGTCGAATATGGTCAAGAAAAAAATTGAAAAGCAGATGGTCATAATGTGCCTCGCCAAAGAATTTGTTGACCATACCTATTTAAAATGTGTCAATGCTCTTCTTATCATAATGCTCTAGTGCGTGAAAGAGACAACCCATGGGGAAACGAGCCAGCGGAACTAGACATTTAAATTTATGGCGCATTTTTTTATTTCACAGTATACAATACCGATGAATCTTAAGACTGATAATAAATCGAAAATGAAGTTTCAAGTTAAACGATTCGATTCATAGTACCAAGAAACGGACTTCACAAGTCGACAGAGGACATTATATTGGGCTCCGTTAGTTGGACTGTTGTTCTCACCGTTCAGTTAGTGTCATTGATTTTTGACAGATAGTTTGTTGTGTTTGCGCGAGGTTTGGAGTCATTGTGTTGACCGACTTATTGTCAAGGCGTGTCCGCCGCATCGCAACAGCGAGCATCTGTGAGACCACATGGATAACCGCGGGGGGCTATTCATTATGAATTAATGAGATATGAAATGCTTCGACCGATCGACACTTACGGGCTTGAGCTTTGACATCTTACTGCACATAGTTTACCTTAACACACGTCTTATACATTCTATTATACAATATTATGTAAATCGATGTGCATAAATTCATAATAATCAAAATTAAATTACCTGTATGCGTCCGTTTATGAATCTTCAGATTTTCTGATCTCGCAAACACCTTCCCACAGCCTGGGAACGGACAGGGGAACGGTTTCTCTCCGGTATGCACTCTGATGTGATTCACAAGTTTATATTTCGCTTTGAAGGGTCTTCCATTCCTCGAACAACCTTGCCAAAAGCAGGCGTGCGTCGTGCATTCCGGCCCTCCCACGTGCTCTACGGTCAAATGCGTCACTATTTCGTGCATGCTCGAAAACAACTTGTTGCATAGTTTTCTCGGAGGTGGCTGATCGGGGTCTAGCCACTGACATCGCATATCTCGTCGCGGTGGCGCTCGGACATATCGAAGGAAAGCGTGCGGCGTGTGAGGGTGGGAGTGCGGTACAAGAGGTGGGGCACCTCCTTGGTAGTGCACGTCGCCGCGCCAGTCCCAGCTCTGTTCAAGAGGCTGCTG
>CAJQZN010035416.1:0-19912 GCA_907164685.1 Colias eurytheme | reverse complement strand
TAATTTGGAAATGAAAAATTTACAAAAAATAATAACGTAATATTTAATGATTAATCATCTTTTAATTGATGGAATATTTAATTATCTTTTCAACAAAGTTCTCTCCATGCTTACTTATCCCGAATACTATAAATTAATGGACTGTACTCCGCCAGAAATTTTAAATATTTGAAAGCACGTTTAGAAAAAATCAAAGTCTCCACTAACATAATATATTACATAAAATAAATAATACAATCATAAAGTCGTTATAAATGTAGTGTTTATAAAACGTAATTGTTGTTTTATGGTCCATATATTTTGGGATGGGACTCGGGTCATAGGAATGGCCGGGCTATTGGGAGCCTAGTGAAAGACAATTTGTTTTAATTAGTTGAGCTAAACTGAGGGTTTGGATAACTCATCAACAAAACAAACTATTTATTTACGTTGGTTTCGGTAATTAAACTATTGAATATCGACCTTAACTTAACTACGAAGATCTTAATAATATAGAGCTTCGAACACTTAAATATTGGTAGGGGGATTTTCTGGCCATGTTAATACTTTCAGTGGTTATAGATATGACATTGTTAAATGTCAACATTCTCTTATCTTAGAAACCAATACTAAAGTATTTAATCTCAATCTTGATATCGAAGTAAGTTGTAAAAAATATGACCGTATAAAAACGTTACAGCGGTACAAAATTAAAACGTATGTATTGTCACGCATGAAAATATAAACAGCTGTGCATTTATTATATTATTATAAATGCACTGATGTCTATACAGGGTGTACTTAATCGTTAAGTGTGCACAGGTGATTGTTCCGTAACTATTGCAGATATCAAAAAAGTTTATACTGATATCGAAAGCCTAATGAGTAAAACGACAATAATAACATTTAAAAAATAAAACGGGAAATAACCAAAAAAGTTACATTAAACACCCCCATACATTGAATTTTCCATACATTTTGTGTTCAAAGCAAATGTTCGAACTTCGAAGTGACGTCCTCGTTTTGGAATACCATTGTATTCCACATCGAACTCTGTTTACAGTTTCTAAATAAATTTTTATTAAAATTTGCGAAGTAATTTAAGCACAAATTCAAAAAAAGAACCAAAATTTTTCATATTGCATGTTTAGGATTGTTATATCTCATACTAAATGTATGGGAGTGTTTGGTGTAAAATTTTTGGATATTTCCCGTTTTATTTTTAAAAAGTTATTATTGTCATTTTACTAATTAGGTAAAGGGCTTTCGATATCAGTATAAAGTTTTTTTATATCTGCAATAGTTACGGAATAATCGCCTGTGCACACTTAACGATTACCTACACCCTGTATATCCTGTCTTATGCATGTGTGGATACACACACACTGATGGGTTAAAATTTAAAGAATATTGGATAGGTTTTAAGTTGTAATTTAATTACGGTTTGGAGGTTGTAATTTAATTACGGTTTGGAGGATTCCAAACCGTAATTAAATTACAACTTAAAACCTATCCAACATTGTTTAAATTTTAACCCATCAGTGTGTGCTGAGCACACGTGTCAGAAGTGAAACTTCTTTGACAAGATTCAAAGATACCATAACTTTCGCCTTACTCCATGACGTGACGTGACGTGACGGAATTGCCATGACGCGAGGGTATTGCCATGACGAGATGGTATTGCCATGATACAATTTTACGCTCGATGCGCCTAAAGAAGTTTCACTACAACAATATTGGTAATTGGTATACGATGATGGAGCCGGAGGTACTGCTACAGAAACTCAAGAATAATCATGAATAATACTTTCTTCCAATTGAAATTTTGACAGTTTTTATCGCTGCTCAAAACCGGAAAATTCGATTACGCTTTCATAATGATTACGAAATGTTATGCCATTAATATTATCTTAATCGTCATCAGTATTGCACGAAAGCGTCTAAATTAGACTTCAGGTAATGTATTTCTGCAAGTGACAGGCCATAATTCGCGCCCCTCCTTGCATGTACCCGACAGCCGACCTTTGTGCACTAATAGTAGACTGTATCGATATAGGACGTGCCTCCGACGTGCCCCACGCAAAAATGTACGCAATCCTATTTCGACAGTTATATTAAATTTAACAATCTTACGGTGTAAAGCTTTAGATTAAACTTTTAGACGGTTTCCAAATTATAATGAGCTGTTATAACTACACGGAAGAACAGAAAATACCGCCCTGAAGCAGTATCTAGTTACGAACATTTATTTAATGTAGATTGTAAGTACTGCACAAGCACCTAATATCACCTTTTTATTTTCTTAATTTTTAACGATAAGAGAAAGTTTATAGCATGACCCCAAGGCATGCAGACCATTGAATGTCGGCATAATCCATGTAAATAATGAATGTGTTCTAATTGATTAATTTGTGATAACTGTTCTAATAAGAAATAGTTTGCATGTGCTAACTATTAACCTGTTGAAACAAAAGTGGCGTTGCCAGAAGACATCGTCGAAAGGAAAAGCGAGGTGAAGGTGAGGGCAAGAATGGCAAGATGGTATTGATTGCCCCGCCCACCCGCGGCGCGTTGCCTAGCAACCAGCACCTGACAGCTTTTCACTACGAAATTCTGTAAATACGAAGCCTCTTTCACGACTTTGCGACTTCACTCCATACTTTGGTTGCCTACATCCACTGAAATCTTTCAAGTTCGTTTAACGTAGGTACACCCAAAGATTTTCTTAATTGACAATTCAATTTGTTGTTTAGATAAGAACTTAATGTAAAAAAAAGCTTTACTTTCTAGTAGGCAAAAAAGGTAAATAAAATAAGATCACGCTCATTATTCAGCGTTCCTTGTGAGTTGTGTTGTTTAAATTTAGGAAGAACCTACCTAGGTACATCAATAAATTTCCTATGTTAATGAGCTTTGACAAAATATATAGTTACCTATAGGTATCTATAAATTATGGTAACTATAAGTTATTATTTTTATTAAAATACGTATCACAGACACCTGCTAACTAGGGAAAAAGAAAACCTGCACCATAATTTATTATTTATGTAATAGTTATGTAGTTTTTCTAGGTTAATGTTTTGGAACATTTCTAAACTTTTCACTGCAGTCTTATGCAATATTGTAAATTGAGATATTTATAGATAAGTAATTGGATAGTCCAAATTCTTGTAATCTTAATTCTTATCCAATACTTTTAAAAAGTTTCCACTAAACAATCCTAAAAATCGCTCAGTATACCTACTGTATAAATGCTTGGGTATTAGCAATAGGTATTCTTACTAAAAAAATTATACAAAAATATTTTTTTACGATTAATAAATTTATAATGTTATTTAACAAGTGAAAGTACCAAAATATTGTTTTGGGAAACTGTCTAATAAAAAAGTTTTAATGAGCTCGTACAAAGGACACCGCTGCGAATCGTCCTTTTAAGTTACTCAGCCGAAATTTATAACAATTTCTTTCGCCTTTTAATTTGCAAAGTAGGTACATAATATTTAAACCAGTATATTATTACCTTCGATATTTTTCTATTGGTGCAGCAAATTTTTGCATCATGTTTATTAGTTAAAAGATATCTAAAGTTATGTTCTCTTCAGGCTCAAAGTTGTGTTTGTAAATAGTTGTTGTGGAACATTTTTGATGCCAAAATTATTACCTACCTAATTATCTTACATTTTTACTGCCAGCATCACAATTAGATATTTGTGGTAGATACCTACCAAATACCAAATTGTATTTGCTCTATATAAATACGTAGAGCAGAATCTTTAAATAGAATTAAACCACAAGCAATTGTAATAAGAAACTGACGAACTAGAGAGATCAACAACATGAAAATGTTCAATCGGTGAATAATACCTATGCCAATTCCATCCAGTTTCCATCTTATAAAAAGTTTTACACAAATACGATTATACTAAAAATCTGTGTATTAAACCGAGGTGGCCTAAGCCAAAGTGTTATTTATGCTCTTTTTATCTCAAACAAGGATCACTTGGGCATGGGCTTCTTCCAGCTCACAATCTAGCAACTCGGTTAGATAATTGTCTAGATCATATATTTATTAAATCAACCTATGTTCCCACATCTCTTATTCTAAAAACATCAATTACTGATCATTCGGCTTTATTATTAAATTTAGAAATAAAATTGACTAATAAAATCACTCACTTTAATCGTCCCCACTTAAATTTTACAGAAACCGTTAATGATATTCAACAATGTGATTTATCGAGTGTTTTCAGTTGTACGGATGCTAACACAGCCATGAATAGACTACTCCACCTACTTTCGCCTATTTTGACTAAGAATACTATACTTAGACCCATTCCCTCCAAGCTCAGACTCAAAAAACCGTGGATGACAATTGGCCTTCTCAGATGTATTCGCAATAGAGATAGGATGCACTATAAATCAAATAAAAACCCTAAAAATACTATTTTAAAATTAACATACTTACGTTACCGTAACTTCTGTAACAACCTACTCAAAAAAGTAAGGCGAGTGTTCGAAGAAAAATTATTCGTCGAGGCCGGTAAGGACACTAAAAAAATGTGGGGAGCTGTCCGTAACGTGTTAGATCAGGACTCATGTACCTCATCATGCACCGAACTTCTTAACACGCATAGTAACCCACTGGAATCAGTTAACACCATAAATAGCTTCTTCGCCAGCGTAGGTAAAAATATGGCTAATAAAATAAATGCAACAAGTCAACCCAAATTTGCAAACTCAAGCTTAAATTGCTCAATGCCTAATTCGATAGTTTTCTTGGAGATCGATGAAAATACAGTTGATGGTATAGTAAGTAACCTCCGCATTGATAGTGCCCCTGGGTGGGATGGCATTACCCCCAAACTACTTAACGCTACCAGATCAAAACTTGTACCTCCCATCACACACATCTGTAATCTTGCTTTAACTTCGGGTATTTTTCCTACAGCTCTCAAAAAGGCTATCGTACATCCGGTTTACAAGGCTGGGGATAGAGATAGTATAAATAATTACAGACCAATTTCAGTACTGCCAGCTATCTCCAAAATTTTAGAACGAATAATATACAAGAACATGAATAGCTACCTTGAGAAATATAAAATCATCGCTGACAATCAGTTTGGTTTTCGAAAAGGCATGTCAACAGAAAATGCAGTCGCTGCACTTCTAGAATTTTTAGTTAAAAATATAGACAACAAACTAAAGTGTATTGGCATATTCCTCGACTTGTCCAAAGCTTTTGATACTGTCTCTATCCCTATCCTACTAAAAAAGCTCGAGCGAATTGGTATCCGGGGAACGGCTTACAAACTACTTGAAGATTTCCTCTCGAATCGAACTCAATCCGTTAAGATTGGTAGTCACATCAGCACTGAAGAATCTTTGGAATTTGGCTTACCCCAAGGTAGTTTACTATCTCCACTCCTCTTTCAAATATATGTAAACGAACTTTGCCAACTTGCTTATCCTTCTACACGTATCATAGCATATGCTGATGATACTGTCCTTTTGGTGAGTGGCCGTGACTGGGATGAGGCAAAGAAAGGAGCGGAAGGTGCTTTAAGTGTTGTTCAAAATTGGCTTTCTTCAAACTTCCTGAGTCTAAATGTTCAAAAATCTAAATTTATTACCTTTGCCAGTAAAATATCTGCCATTCCACCTGAACCCTCTTTCAAAATTTTAGCTCACTCGTGCGATAGAGTAAATACCTGCAATTGTCTATCTATAGATAGGGCCGACACAGTTAAATATCTCGGTGTCTGGATAGACTCTTGCCTTTCCTGGAAACAGCACCTTAACGCTATCTCTTCACGAATAAGGAAGTTAATCTTTGTTTTTAAAAAATTACGAATCCCTGCTAATAAAGACGTTCTTAAAATAGTGTACACCGCATTATGCGAATCAATTATTGGTTACTGCATCACCGCTTGGGGAGGTGCTCCGAAAAACAATATTCTACAAGCCGAACGAGCTCAAAGAGCAGTGATTAAAACTCTTCTCAACAAACCCTTCAGATATCCAACGAAACAAGTATACACTGATTTTAAGGTACTTACTGTGCGCAAAATGTATATACTCCGGGCAATGATGAAGAAGCATAAAAGCCTTCCCGCAACTAAAAGTAAACTCTCAGATAAGAGGCGACCCCCGCCGATATGTCCAGTCATATATACTAATACTAAGCTTGCAAAAAGACATTACGACTACCTAAGTGCACATCTATATAATAAATTACATAAGACACTTAATATACACAACATGAACACATTACAATGTAAGTCCAACCTAACTAATTACCTTCTAGAGCTTAATTATGATGAATGTGAACACTTGTTAGATCATTATATTATTTAATCCAAACTACAAACTAGAAAACACACACACACACACACACACACACACTCTTACACACACACGCACACCCACACACACACACACACTCAATACGTATATCCTTTCTTTTAAATTCTTATAGATTTTTTGTTAAATTTCTCTCATATGTATAGGTATATATTTTTTTTTTGCAAAGAGTTTATTCTTTAAAGTCATCAAATTTTCGGCTAAAGTGATACTTGCATAGTATAGAATTGTTATAATATTCAGGTATATATCTTGTATCAACGGACGGATAAATGTCTCCTGTAACACAGGACATTTCCTAGCATAGGAGACATTGTTCAAATATTGCAATTAATTGTACCTACAGCTACGGTTTTATGTTTTACTTATATGTAAGTTATCCTATAATTGCATGTACATGTATATTTTTTGTTGTCAAATAAAGAATTTATTATTATTATTATTACCTTTGTTGCCGCTACTTTTTGTCGCCAGCCAAAAAACAATGTCGTTAAAGGACCTAACGATTGTACCGAACCGCTTTGTCTAATCGATGCGGATTTCTTTGTAGATTTAATCTTTACGATATCATTGATCTTTATTACAAAACGATTTTGTTTTAAATTAAGCAAGTGATGTATTACATACGGCTAATGAAAATACAATAATATCGCAAAAACTTCTTCAAGATCCAGTCTCTAAATATAGATAATGCTATCTCTTTCAAATCAAGCTACCACGGGCACTTAAATTATATTTTATTATCAAAAAAGTCGTTTAATAAGATGGAAGTTTTTTTGAACAAATAAAGAAAGTTTAAGATAAAAGATAAGATCTTACAACAAATATTTCTTGATAAAATATATTACACACCTATCATATTAAAATTATAACCTATAATTTAATTTTCAAAACGGCCCTCATAAAAAGTGACGTTGGGTGTTGTCAGGTGAAAAAACTGGTCGCATATTCGTTTGTTTCTTTTTTTTTCATGTTAGTTAACCCACGTTATAGTTTAGCGGTTCGGAAAAGATAGATGAAACTCGTTCTAGGAATACCTTCCATAATTCAACAGTTTTAAAATTCTGGATGCTATTAAAATTTGAAATTTTATGCATATTATTAATGAAAAATTTTATTGAGAATAATAAAAACATTTTATGACATTATCATGGCAGTTAAAATTTAAAAACGTAGGTGAGTATAAGAAGGTATTTTGGTGAACATAATCATGAGTGACAATAAAAAGGGTCCTAACTCTTACACGAATAATAAGCGAACTTATAATATGCTGTGTTTTACTGGAGTGGATGATTACCTAATTCATTAAAGTTTAATTTTTTTATGATCACCATTAATTTTACACATAATATTATACCTATACCTCATACCAAAGGTTACCTACTTTTGTTGTCGCGTCTTGTAGTAAGACTGTTCATTTTGTGGAGAAAAATAATGAGTATTCTTCAAGATAATATAGAACATTCCATGTCTTTCCGTCTTCTTATTTAAAGAACCCACATAGTTTTCCAAGTCAAGACCGATATAATCAAAGCATAGACTAATTTACTGTGTAAGTAACAAATAGCAATACATAGATATAGGTAGGTACTTTGTTTTATGAATTATGCGAATTCCGAAAAGACTATAGTAACGTCTATCTAGAAATATCAGAATAATTGCGCCCGTTTTTATTTACATATATAATACATAGTTATAACTAAACTCTACTTACAGATTACTTATTTCTTAAGAGAGGGTATCCTAAAGCAAAATCACCAATCATCTATTAGAATTTAGATGATATCTACTTGTAATATTCAAGACCAAATCTAAAAAAATATATAGGATCAAACTAGATGATATTTTCGAGGATTCTGTTTGATCAAAAACAAAATATTAAAATCGACTCGATAAAAAAATCAAAATATTAGATAAAAAGTTAGTTAAGTATCTCTAATTTTCACACTTACGATTTCTACTTGGCATGGTAATAGGTACCACCACCTATTATGATTTTTTTTTCATAAACAATTAAATTAAAACATTTGCGAGGGCATTGTCAAAGCGTTTTGTGTAATTTTTTTCAGTTTTGGTTTTATCACGATAAATCACTTTTATCGTGATCAAACCAAACGTCGTATCACGAGAAAAAAAAACCAAAAGGGCTTTGTCAAAGCATTTTGTTAATTGTGTAATTACTTTTAGTTTTGGTTTTATCACGATAAAACACTTTCGATTGTGCTAGGGCCATATTTTAACTTATTAGTAGTAAGCTTTAAATATCTGAAGTTTAATTATTTTTGAACAGGAAACTTATTTGAAACTACGCTCTCCCACGACCTAAGCCCGGATCTTTGACGAATTACATGGCCGTCTGACAGGACATCATTTTATACCTACCTACAACCTTTCGATCAAATCTTTGAAAGATGATGGCAAAAAAAGTTGTTACCTATGTAAATACAAAATACCTACCACGATATTTTTTATTACCTATAGATACATATGTATATCAGTTTTGTATTCCTTTATTTAAAAGAAAACCTTTATTTATTTTAAAATAGGTATAGGTACCTAATATCTACCTTATGAATTATTATAAAAATTATCAAAAATAAAAAATAAATGGAAGTTATCTAATAGAAAAGTAGGTTGTTACTCTATAATTTTATTTTCCGCATTCAAAATATTTCATTTTCATTGAATTAAAATTCATTGAATTAAAATTAATTGAATTAACTACATGAGGGCTAATCTTATAAATAGTTTACCGCAACAATATTTTAGATACGCCTACTTAAAAAAAACTCCATAACAATATAATATAGCCATTGTCATTATTTTTCCAGTCCATCCCCGGCTAATAAAACCGTTACTTCATTTAACAGGTGGTGATCTTTGATTTAACAAAAGCACAGAGGTCCACTACAACAATAGCTTATTCGATCTAAAAGCGGAGCCACAACAGATGCTTCAATACAAACGAATGATTAATTGTATATGTTGAATCGTTTTTTAATGTAAAAACATATTTTTGAATTTTGCCTTTTGTTTATCCACGACGACGCCAACTTGTCTGCACCAGAGCGATTCGAATTTTGAAGAGCGATCATTAATTATATTTTGTCTTACTCACGCATTCCATTTTCAAAGTCGATATGATCTATAGATGATCTACGGGTCTATCGATCACGCGCATTGGAATCTAAATTTATTCATTTAGTTTCTTTTTTGCAGACTATTTTGAGGTCGGTTGCGTGTTACGGATATTTTTTCATGAGTACCTAGGTAGGTACTTAATTTGAAAACTCGTTGCTTAGTTCATAGGTCAGTAAAGTGAACTCTAAATGGCAGCTTTTCAATTCTGATTAATTCTGGGTATATAAAAGAGGCTAGTATTTATTAAAAAGTAACCTTAATTTACCTATAACAAACAAATCTGAATTTAAAAAATCCAGCATGAATGCAATTTGTCAAATCATCCTTTAACCTCCTGAGACCCAGGATTTTTTTCTCTTTCTTTTTTAATAAAAATTAGCTGTATCTGTTCTAATGCAATTATAGATATTCAAAAAAATGGTAAAAAAAATCTTTCGTGGAAAACTTGGATTTTCTTTATGTCATGTATATATATTACAGGGGGTCCCAGTTCCAAGTGTAATAAGTTTATGAAAATGAAGAAAAACTACATGTTTTTTTAGTTATTATATATTTTTAAACTTGAATCTACATATTTATTATTCTATCCATTGTTCTGTGTCTATTTTTTGTACCTTGGTTCAAAGATAGGTATTTATAAGGGTGAGAAATGACCAGTTCAAGTATTTTGCACCGGCGCGGCGGTGTATTTATATTGTCACGTCCACCCCTAGGTCTTATTTCTTATCCATCCTCTCGATCAGCCTCCTCTTATACTTGGTCCACGTCATATGCGTCCCCGAGATGGTCTGCCAGCAACTGAAGATGGCATACATAGTGACGATTCTGTTCTGACATGACTCATACTCATTGGATGAATGGAAGAAGAATCATTTTCTGGTGTTTGGGCGGCTTCATCTGTATCATTTGGGGGATTATCTTCATCTCAAACATTTATTTATTCAATTAGACTTCTTCTAAAAGCAATTTGGAATCGTTACAACAGTATAACATTTACCACCGATTCGGAAAGCAGTATCTATGGAGAAGAACCGGCAAGAAACTCCATAGGTCCATAATATAGGTCAATATTTGACTCATCCAGGTGTTGGTAGATCTCATTATCTTATAATCCTTGAAAATTATAATAAAATCTGTAACATAAGCTAAAGAATGTCATATAGGTAATACATGGGGCCCTTGTAACCAATACCAATTTGGCAAGAATTGAGACCAAATGTCTTACCAGTATGACATAGAAGAAAACATTCATATTTTTCACAAGTTTTAGATTTATCTTACAAAATAACTATTGCGGTTGCAGAAATAATATCTATTATCATTAGATATACAAAGATATACTGCAATATACGAATGGTTCCACTAGAAATGTAAGATTACTGACCACGTGTTTGCCGTCCCACAGCCACCGTCAACTTCGATATGAGAATACTTCAAATCACTGTCACTTATAAAACCAAAAACCGTTTAGTATAGTGGATGATATACCACTACATCGATTTGAGGTATTATTCCCGCATATACGCAAAAGATGGCGTTGAAATATTTTTTTGTTGTTTATGTAAGTAATATATATATGACCGCAGGCCCCAGGAGGTTAAATACTACACAAGACGTTTGTAATTAAGCGATTTCATAGAAAAAGACTTTATTAGAAGATAACTAATTATCTGTAAACAATATTTCATCTCCGAAGATGGCAAGACGCGAGACAAAAAACAAAAGGTCGAAATGACCGCGCCAAAACCAAAACGCTCGCTCAAAACAAATAAACCTAAACAAAAAATGAAGTCGGTTAATAAGTTGGATGACATTTGGGAATTCGAAAAATTCTTCCTAAGCATTATTAATAGCGTACGGGGAATGGCGTCTGTATGATTATTAAAACGAGAAGACAACAATTACTTACGTGCCCTTAGACAAAGTCCTCTCCATCAATTAAACGGGCGGACCGTTTCGGTTACATGCTTATATTTTATCCTTTTATTGTTTCGACAAGACATTTTATAAACGTTACCATCGAGGCAGTCTTGTTTCGTTCCGAAGATTGCTTCTTCGTAACAAGTCCCGGATGGCGTGATAGCAAATAATTTTATAAGGACCTTTAACAATATGTCAAGCGGATTCGTATTCACTTTTTTCTTGCTTTCAATAAATAATACGTTCGCTTATAAGTTTACATTGTTCGATTTCGAGCGAGACGCAACTCGTCGATATTTCTCAAAAATTCTTTATTTTCATAAAAAAAAGCTCACAAAGCGGGTTCTTTATGCGTTTCGAAGATGCATTAGTTATTATGGGAGAATGATAATGTGATTATTGTTTTGCGAGCTTTTGGATGATTGATAGTCGTTTGTCACGGATAATGAAGTATTTTAGAGTCTTTAAATTTTATGCCCTAAGGGTCCGACAACAATGTGATGTATTGATAAGAATAAATTGATTTATAGAGTGGATAATATTTACTCCTTTTTCTAGCTTTATTTATACTTTTAATTAATTTGTAACATCTTTCATGAGTTTCAATTTAAAGTTTAAAATGTCCGATGTGGCGATAAGATTGAAACGATCGTACGAACTTTCATCGACGATACATCTTTGCAGGACAATGCCGCACAAATTAATAATCCACGCCTATGCAGCTATTAGGTACGAGTAGTTTTAATTTGGTCTATTGGTAAGTTCGATACGCTCTCACAACATAATGGTGATTATTTTTTATTTTTATAGTATCGTCAATACGTATTGTTACGGGTCGTGTCGATCGGCCGATTGTGGCCACGATTGACCGATAGCTATGCTGATTGTTCAATACCAATTTATCGACAAGGAACTAAAGAATTTAAAATTAAAACTGACATTTCATTTTAATGTACATACTTCGAGTATTTTATGTAATAATTTTATATAATATGGGACGTACATAACTATTACACTGAAACGGATTGCAAATCCAGTTAATGATGTGCACATTATAAAAAATAGATACTGTACTTATAATTAACAGAGATACCTACTGTCTACAGGTTTGAAATCCCTAAATACATGAGTTTAGTAATTAATAAAGTTAATTAGGGTTTTTGTTAAATTTTTACTCAATAAAAACGTATAACCATTTTAAGAGCATTTCTTTGTATAATGTCAGTTTAGTGGCTTTTTTCATGAACAAAGGCAACCTTTTTTCCTCCCAATCCAATAACTTCAATATTGACTTTAGATATTGATATAATTAATTGCGAAGGATCTCTCGTGAAAATAAAAAGCTAGCATGTTACAAGGCGTGGTTGCCCCGCCCGGGTTGACCATCCCACCTATTATTATCCACTTAACTGAATCACTTCTGTATGGGATATTTTATCTTTTCATTGGAATTTTTCAAAACATACCTTTAATTATAATTGATCGTTTGAAAGATAACTTATTTGGAAAATCTGAGTCATTTCGTTCAAATACATATATACTTAGATAGTTTTTTTGCTTTTCAATACGGTCGGTGTAGTAGATTTTAAAAATTCATTATGACATTCATTATACCTGTTGTTTTATGTAATTCATATAATAATTTACATAATTAATTAAATTGGAAATATTCAAACAACCATAAATAAAATAAGGAATCCCTATTATTCATATTTTTAACTCAGATACTTTATTCCACAATAAATATAATATTTAATATTCAGTAAAAAAACAGTTCAAGTATTTTTAACTCAATTTAGAATGTAATAAAACAATTTGTATTGAATTTATCCAACCAAAATGTGTAATTTAATGTTTACAGTTAAACTGTAAACACAATTAAGCCCCTCTAAGGGGCAACGGTTTGGATAGTCCTCTGGGGATGGTCTCTTCACAAAAGGATAATAAGTTTACCACAAGTAAACAATAAATTGAATTATTGGGGGGAAGGATTGTTTATTTCTTCTAGATATTCATCTATAGTTTATGGAAAAACCTATTATCTATGAATTAGATAATAGGTTTTTCCATAAACTATAGATAGGTATGAATTTCAGCTTCATTGTAAAGGTTAAAATTTCAGCAACGTTATTTTAATGAAATAAGCAGCATTAATTACCTAGTATAGCAATTGTTAACATATACAATAGGAATATCCAACATATAAAATGAATGTTACTAAAATGCAATAAAGTGGAAAAAAGTAATCAGATTTTTATTTAACAGTAGGTAAATCTCGTCAGCTAATAAAGTCGCCATATCCATTCACCCTTGCTGTAATCAATGTCTAATTCCGTATTCGAAGCTTACGATAATGATTAACGACAAACTTTATTAATTCGATCTACTGGGATTAGAGGACGCTACCGATTGCGGAGGGTAGGTGGAAAAAACAAACGAATTTTGCAAGGGATTCCACGGCAGGGGATCTTGTATGCACCCTTTGATCAGGGCTACGACTAAAGCTTTTGTCGTAATAAAAAAACGTCGTTTTTTGCGTTCCATATCACATTAAAGTAAAATCTCCTTTCGTAGATTTCTTTGAGATTTAGCATATTTGCAAAAGATTGTAGTGCTTATTAAAAGCAATTTTTTTATTAGTGGGTAATTTGGGTAATCTTTGTAAGTACCTAATAATACACATAAAATAATACACATCTCAAATGTAACAATTATAATGTGTCAAATATTCTCATTTTAATGCCAGTTAGGTACGTAAAAGTTTTCTGAATAATTAGTTGATATTTTAAAAATCTTATTACAATAAAAGTTACAATATCTCCTTCCGTGTACAAGAACAACTCACAGTAACAATACCTAGTTGTATCTATTTATATTAAAATGAAAATGGTCGATTCTTTTGATCAACCCTAGCGTATCAAATCTTTATGTCAACACACAGGGGGCAATGTTTGCGCTTAGGGATGTTCACTTTTAATAAACGCATTTATTTAACAGTAATACCAGTAGTAATCGTTTTAAATTACTTTATGATACTGTAGTTTAGTACGTAGGTTTTTATTAAAAATGTCTCTTGATTAATGTCTCTACGTCACTTAATTATGTATCTTTACCTATATCATAAATCAAATACATTTTGGACAAATTATAGATACATTCATCAATTGTAATTTTTGTACAAAAATTAATAATTAATAGTAAAATGACAACCTCTTATGTCTTATTTAAATTAATCCTACCTCAATGGCACAAGTCACAACACATGTTTTCTTCCGAAACAGTTTTGAGTAAATAAATAAATCTTTAGTCAATACTCAATAAATGTGTGTAGACAATCAGACCATCCATATAAGAGTGACCTTAAATCTCAATGATAACTTACGCGTGCTGTGTTTACATAGTGCCGTTACTCGAGGATCCGGGTTACGAAAAAATTATACAGAAAAACATAATTTTAACAAAACATTAAATTTACTTTTACATGTCTTTAATTTACTTGTCTTATATACACTTGAAAAATTGTATTTTTATCTACATCTTATTTTATAAAACATGATCATATCTATACTAGCATAATATGACTGCAGTATTCATTTTTTACTATTCATAGATAGGTAGGTACTATTTTTATTTGTACTAGTCATATTTTTTATTTAAAAATGACATCTAAGATAAAAACCTTTAACCATACATAATAAAATCCTTTTATTCTATGTACCTTATGAGCTTAAATGAAGGGTGTAGGCAATAAAACAAGTAATTTTCAACATTCCATCGCTTTTTTTAACCATTTTTTTAGTTTTGCCATGGTTTTGCTTATAATTATATTATGTGAAAATATTTTTTTAATATGAACAGCTATTTTTGTCTATTTTGTAACTATAAATATTACCACTTTAATTCTGAATTATTTTATAATGTGTTTACTAATTAATTCGGTATTGTGTGTTATAGTGAATGTAGAGTCTAGAGATATTACGAATCGCAGTAAGATAATTTATAGTGGTGCAACTAGCGACTCGTAATCACACGTAACTCGTGTCACACCACGATCACTTATCTAACACCGATTCAAAATGTCATAAAGATTTAAACATCATGTCTTATCTTGAATATTTCAAGTGTAGTACAGTCGTTTAGTAAATACCTATATATTATATAATAGTTTTTTAATGTATTGTTAAAATGACAGCGACAACTGCTGATTTAGAGCAATTGATATTATGTTTTAACCACAACATAATGCTCGTGCTAATTGGTACTTATCAATTATCATAGTAACTGTAGTATATCCACATGTGTCTCAAGGAAAACCTTGATCTTTTTTATTTTACTGATCGCCTCTCAATAGTTTGTAATTAGGTATATCGTGGCTTTTTAAAACGTTAAACAAAGCAGAAAATTAATTCAATAAACAGCGTACCTAAATTAAAACCAGTTTCTTTGACATTCACTACTTCGTGACATAGCGTACTCTTCGTAACAAATGCTGAGGAAAACAATATGAATATTAATTTAATCAATTTAACTTATTTATAAGAGCAGTAACATTAGAGTAGTAAAATAATATAATAAAAATTGTAAAGAATTTCGTGCACACATGTAAACATCAGTGCTACGAGACAACACTAAAGTTATTGTCTAAAGTGAACTCTATCGAAGTTAGTTTTATTCGGATTGCTAAGTGTTTAAAATGGTAAGATTAATATTTACGTTTTCTAATTAAAAGTTATTTGTTTTGGTTTATGGATATTTTTCACAGCTTCTGTGAGTTCTGTTATGTGCATAAACTTTTAAACTATTAGGGTAAAAAACTAAAAATATTAAAATGTGACGAATACTATCAATGATCATACGTGTTTAGTTTTATATTTCATACCCATAACTATTATTACTTACCTAAGTATGTAAATTGGAAAAATATTTTTTTTTATTGTTTTATAGAAAAGTTTATTTCATTTTTAAAATAATTCTTTTTTTATTCATGGCTGTGATGCTATAACATATTAAAACACTATGAATGCCTTTTTAAACAAAAAATAATAAATTAAATAATTAATTTGTATTAAAATCTTATTTTTATTTTTATTTCAGGATAAATACAAAGTATCAACACGTACGGGTATATGGACAATATTTATAATTGGAGGCATAACTCTTGTATCTGCAGCACCATCGGCAATCATATCTTGGCAGCCTGATAAAAGCGATCCGGACCGATGTCATCCAACCATCATCGCACACAGGGGCGCGAGTGGATATGTTCCCGAACATACTCTAGGTTCATACGCCCTAGCTGTCATAATGGGTGCGGACTACGTTGAACCTGATTTAGTTATGACTAAGGACGGTCATCTCGTAGCACGACACGATAATGAGCTTGGATTGACCACTAATGTCGCAGATCATCCAGAATTTGCTGATCGACACCGAAATCAAACCGTCGACGGAAACCAAATAAGTGGTTGGTTTACAGAAGACTTTACCTTAGCTGAATTAAAAACTCTCAGAGCCATCGAACGAATTCCAAATATACGACCGGGCAACGCACGTATGAATGACGTGTTTAAGGTCCCAACATTCCAAGAAATTATTGATCTTGTAAAGAGCTTACAGATCAGTCAAAAAAGAACCATTGGTTTATATCCAGAAATTAAACATAGTAGTCATTTTAAGAAATTAGGTTTACCCATGGAACAGCGTCTAGTAGATACATTCCATTCAAATGGTTATAGGGGATTGAAAGCCCCTGTTTATATCCAATCATTTGAAGTCGAAAATTTAAAGCAATTGAAGGAAATAACGGGCCTTCGTTTGTTACAATTATATGAAAGCGACAAGTCCCTTCAACCTGCCGATCAAGTTATACTTGGAACTAATCTTACTTACGGCGATATGGCGACTCCAGAAGGATTACAAGGAGTTTCTAAATATGCATATGCTGTTGGACCAGATAAATCGTTTATTATTCCTCGTAACGAAGATAACACACTCGGAGAACCGACAAGTTTTGTTAACGATGCGCATGCAGCAGGTTTAAAAGTACACCCTTATACCTTCAGAGCAGAAAACACTTTTCTGCCTAAAGAATTTCAAAGTGATGATCCAGAACTTTCTGCTAGAGGAGATTTAGTAGGGGAATTACGAGCATACATCGCTGCAGGTATTGATGGTTTATTTGCAGACCAACCTGATATACCAGTTAGTAAATAGTATTAGAGAAAATTGTTAGTAAATATTTTAGGTGACTCTAGCATAAGTAATTATAATATATAAACTTAATTAATAAGTGAAAAAATGGACTTATAATAAACATCCGTTTTAATAAAGAAAATCGTTGAATTTTTTTTTTTCATCTATATAATTAAAATGACCATTGTAAGAAATAGCTACACTTATATTGTAAAGAAGAATGGGTGTGATTCTTTGAAATAAACTCTCCAAAACTACATACTGCATCCACTTGAAAAATTCTTTCCTCCGCAGAAATCTACCCTGAGTGACATCTAGGCTAAATTTTATTTTGTTTTTATCCTACGCGTAGCCGAAACGGTCGGCTTGTTATAATACAAGTTAATACAATATTTATTTGTTTATATAATCGTCATAGAAAATAATGCTGAGGATCGTCACAATGTTATCAATTGTTGTCGTTAAAAAACTACTTAAATAGGATTAGCAGATAAAGTATCGTATAAACTTCTCGTAATTTTTAGCCTTTATAAGTATTGATTAATAGTAATTACAGCTTAACGATAGTTACCGGACGCCTAAAAATGAATATTTTGTCAATTGTATATGCTTTAGGATTCGTTTGTTCGGTTTATGCGTTGCCTAACAAAGAACAAAAGAAATACAGACGCGGACCCGATGAATGTGAACCAGTGGTTGTTGCTCATCGTGGGGCAAGTGGATATGTGCCGGAACATACTTTAGGGGCATATGCCTTATCAGTAACTATGGGTGCAGATTATGTTGAACCCGATCTAGTTATGACCAAAGATGGGCACCTTATTGCTCGTCACGAAAACCAATTGGATGTTACCACCGATGTCGCACAGCGTCCTGAATTTGCGGACCGGTACCGAACAATTTCAATTCTTCAAAGAGAAATATCTGGATGGTTTTCAGAAGACTTTACTCTTGCTGAAATAAAAACTTTAAGAGCAATTGAAAGTTTGCCACGTATTCGACCAGGAAATACACGTATGGATGGATCTTTTGAAGTACCAACTTTCCAAGAAATCATTGATTTGGTGAAGGGACTGGAATTAAGTGAGAATCGCACAATTGGAATATATCCAGAAATTAAATTAGGCAGTTATTTCAAACTCATAGGATTACCAATGGAACAAGCGGTCGTAGATGCGTTTCACAAGAATGGTTATATGGGACCAAGTGCACCAGCCTATATACAATCCTTTGAAATAAATAATTTAAAAGAATTAAAAGCAATGACAGACCTTAGATTATTGCAATTAATTGGTCGCAGACAAAATCAACCGCTTGACCAGATGATAATAGGATCGAATATAACGTACGGCGATATGGTGACAGCAGAGGGGCTAAAAGAGATATCAAAATATGCACATGCCGTTGGTCCTGATAAAAGTCATATTATTCCTCGTGACTCTAGAAATAGGCTTGGCAGACCAACAACATTTGTAGCAGACGCCCATGCAGTTGGGCTAAAAGTACATCCGTACACGTTTCGAGCAGAAAATGCGTATTTGCCAATAGAATTCAGGAGTGAAGATCCTTCTGATAGTGCGTTTGGTTATTTCAATGGAGAACTAAAAGCATTCTTAGCAACAGGAATCGACGGTTTATTTATAGACCAACCTGATTTTCTGGTGCGCTTGAGAAACCCATGTGTGTAATTTGTATTAAATGTAATGTTAGCCAATAATTTTAATAAATTGATTAGGTACTTATGTAACTACCTATTTTATATTTTTTTGTAGAAGTTAATTATTAAATAAAACTTTGTTGTTCTATAATGAGTACTTTCGCGGTATAAGAGTACTTAGTAAAATTGTTTAAATTAATTCTATAATAAATTTATTACTTATGTTTTATTTTTTCTCTTCCTCAATAAAATAATTTAAAAGCGTTTGTTGTTGTAATATTGTACAAAGTTAACAAAAAAAAGTTCAAAATACTAAATTATAAAGTTTTTGCAGATAAGATAATAAGTACAAATGTCTTTTTTTCTTAACCTAAAATAACATACATAAAAATAAAGGTGCTCTATTGTTCCATTTCTAAACTAAAAGCTTTTACAAATACCCACATATTATATGGGTATGGCGTAATGAATGATGTTATGGCTTTTCAGATATTATTTTATGTTCACTAAGGTCCCTAGGTTTTCGAATTATTCAACATTTTCGAAACTTCAATAAAAATACACCTTTACTAACTCTTTCTAGTGGTCACTCATTTGGTGTCTGTCGTATGATGGATTGTTTTCAATATGTTTTATACCAGTTCTGTGATGATTGCGAAATCT
>CAJQZN010035415.1:0-11770 GCA_907164685.1 Colias eurytheme | reverse complement strand
CAATGTACAGTTTTGACTTTCCTACGATTTTATTATATGTATAGATATTTAAAATGTTGCTAAATAATAAGTATTATGGGATTTAGAGCTTATAATTTTGCAGAATATGTATTTCATCTCGGGTTGTAATCTACAGGGTGTCCCACTGTTGGTATACTAAGCTCAAAGGAGGTTATAGTTTTGCATACGCTGAGTTCGTAAAAAATACTTATAAAATTCCAGACGCATTTTTTTTTCAAATAGATGATTTCTTAAAACTCTAGTGTACACCCATAACAAGCAACCTTCCCAACTTTGCCACCAGCACGTGGGCTATCGTTTAAGATTAAGTTTTCATAGACAAAATGCTCATATTAGCGAAGCGGTATATGTCGGCTTCGCGAAGCTAGACAAGAAAACATGGATTTTCAGGAAAAATTTAGCAAATAACTTTCTACCTAGCTAGCTTTCTACCAAAATAAAGTGCAAGTTGTTTCTTTTATAAGAATAACCCACATTGTTTTTTTTAACGGAAAAAGTAACGTGAATTCCCGGAATATTTATTTATGTTGAACCGTTACACATTCTATCCATCAAAAAGCATCATCGATCATGTATATTGTATTTTTAGTGACTTTCGAAGAGAAATGGCCTGAAAACAGATGAGTCACAAGGGTAGGTAATTATTGGTTTCAGGTGGGTGGATTCCGGGAAATAAAGAAATTCTTGGTATAAATTATTAAAAAAATAATAAAAGTGTTCTGATATTTTCTATATGGCAGCAAGGAATAATTAGTAGTTAATAAAAGAAATTAAAGACGTGACGGTTTTTAACGCATATTTATTTATTAATATATATATACATATTTATATACATATTTATTAATTACTAGCCCCGTGGTTTAATCCGCGTGGCTTCGCTCCTGTTGGTCTTAATCCATACTAATATTATAAATGCGAAAGTAACTCTGTCTGTCTGTCTGTTACTCAATCACGCCTGAACTACTGAACCAATTTGCACGAAATTTGGTATAGATATATTTTGATACCCGAGAAAGGACATAGGATAGGTTTTATCCCGGAAATCCTACGGGAACGGGTTTTTCTCTGAAAACGCGGGCGAAGCCGCGGGCGGAAAGCTAGTGTAATGATATATAGCCTATAGACTAGGCTAGGTCTTAGCGTGACGATATAGTATAGCCCATAGTCTTCTTTGATAAATGGGCTATCTAACACCGAAATAATTTTTGAAATGAAATGAAATGAGTTTATTATGGACATATTATAAAAAAAGATACAATTTAGATGAAAAAAAGGAACTTAAAAATAATTTAAATTACTTATAAATCATTTTTCAAATCGGACAAGTAGTTCCTGATATTATCGCGTACAAACAAAGAAACAAACTCTTCAGCTTTCGAATTTTCGAATACTTTACAGCGACCGTGGTCACGGGGAGAATGAAAACACGAGAAAATACTATAGTACCTACATGGACGTATAAAAAAAGACGGACGGTATATCGCCTAAACATTAAGTGAAGCCTATAATAATAATGGCGGCGAAACATCCATGTGTGTGTGCCATGTTGCCATGGCAACAGCTGTCCTGATGACAATGGCGGCTGTATTTTTTTTTATAAATTTTGCCGTAATAATTTTGTCATTAAAACATAAAAGAAATAACGTCTTGCTTCCCTGTGGAATCAGGAATGTAATCCCTTTTGTTTTGTTATTTATAATTGTACTGTTGCGACACCATTTAACCACGCAAGACGGCATTTTAAATGTTTTTTGTGAAACAGTGACGCAGTTAATCAGTCGGTAGTTCACGACGTAATGGCGGCCGACTAGCTTACTATGGTGAGAGTGTGTGCGTGTTTATTGTCTTTACACGATCGCTAGCTTACTATGGTGGCTTCACGTTGTTTGTTCGTAATACGGCGTCCGTCTTTTTTTATACGTCCATGAGTACCTAAAACAATATTACAATTAGATAATGTTCGCATATATTAACCTCAAAGCTCCTTTTATAAATGATTCTACGCTTTTGAGTCTTTGCAGCTTTAAGTGTCTATTTCTGTCTATATATCTTTACTCTATGTATTTTTTATAAATTATAATATCCCAAAGAGGAATGCAATATTATTAATCGGTAGCATTATTTTATGGTCAATCAGGTCCATACATCCATACATACAAGCTTTGGCATTTAATTATTGAGATGCACTAAAGTCAGAAAAGCATATCCTTAAGATATTAATATTTTGTTGAATATCACAGGCATGTCATACTTGAACTTGTAGAAGTTAATAAAATCGTATTGTATTCATTCAATTTATATTCCAATTAAAAACCATTGTAATGCGAACCGCGATATAGATATTAAATTATTGAAATAAACATTTTCATTCAGATGGCCATGTGATTAATATTAATTGATGCGATATTAAGGCGATGCGACATTATACTAGCTGGGCCGCGCGGTTCTACACGCATTGCTCCGCTACTGTTGGTCTTAGTGTTATAATAATATAGCCTTATAGCCTTCCTCGATAAATGGACTATCTAACAGTGAAATAATTTTACAAATCGGTTACGTGGTTTCTGAGATAAGTGCGTTCAAACAAACAATCAAACTCTTCAGCTTTATAATATTAAAGTATAGATATTATACTGTTTAAAGTTTAAACGTGTACCTAATGAACGAACCACATACAGATAAAATGAGTGACTCAACAACTCTGTTATGAACTTTATGTACTAACATATTAGTTTTGTGTTCCTAAAATCAAGCAAAATCAGTATTTTCGTGTTCGTTTAGCATACTTGCATAATACTACTTACTTATTTACTTGGTTTTCAAACAGATATTTGCACGGTTTATTTCTGAAGCTGACTTGGGAATTAACTGCACTGTTACCTTTAACCTTTTGTAAACTGTTGTTTGTAATAGATGGGAGAATGATTCCGATTAGAAAATTTTTGTTTAAGGAAAATTGATTTTCTAGAGAAACTTTTTCACGAAAAAACTGCTCAACGGATTTTAATGAAACTTTACAGCAATAAAGGTAACATTAAAATAAAACATGAGTAATTAAATACTTGATTATGCCCGCGGGTTCGTTCGCGACTAAAATTACACGGTACAACACAGCGTATTTTGATAATACATATATCTATTCCGCACTTTTTGCTATATAAGCAATAGTTTGATAAGGACAGAGTACAATTATAGTAAAAATGCATTTTAAGTTTCTGTGTCCAGATATTCTTATAAAAGCCTTGAATGAAAATTTCGTATAAATTATGTAAAAAGTATACAAGAGGTCTCATATTAGCATTATTTACATGCATGGTTACTTGGCGTAAGAACATAAAATACATAACCTTAATATACGACGAAATTAGTTTTCATAACTTATGAAGTGACATTATACTGAAAGAGATTTTCCACTTGTGAAACATAAAAAGTTATATATGTAAACTTTTAGGGTGCTTTCATATCATATGGAAAGTTGATTCTCCACATAAATGTAAGTATGTGACAGAAACATAGTCATTAGATTTTTGCCCTACGTTAAACAAGGTTAGATATTGCTATTTCTAATGATTTTTTTAAGATATAATATGTAAATAAAGTATCCTTCATATGAGTTGAGAAATTACTATATTCTATGCCTTTTTCAGAGCGAATGTGCGGCATTTCTATGTCTTTGCTAATACTCTACAGTCTACATGACGCTATTAGTACAAACTTTCCAATTTATTTTTGAAGTGCGTTGAGAGTAAAATGTCATGGTCGCCTCAATACCGTCTCGTCATGGAGTAAGGCGAAAATTGTAGTATCATTGAATCTTGAAGTTTCACTTCTGACACGTGTGCTCGGCACACACGCTCTTTTTTTGTAATAAGAGAGTAAGTTCCGGAATTTATCTATCTATTCTTTATTTTATATGCATTTTACAACATCCAGTCAATATGAAACATCCTTCAAGCACATGTGGCCATTCAAGGAAATTAAACTTGCGTTGTTTCGCCTGACTTAGTGAAGAAATATTTTCACGGCTCTATAACAGTGAAACTACTTCCTACGGTTAGTTTCTGTCAGCTGTGTGATATTTAAAAAATCTCATAATATAAGATATCAAACACGAATTCAAAGCACAAAATTTCAACACAAAATTACTCCTTACGTCGGTATTTTGTAACAAAAACATTGTTTATATCTAGGTTATATTCTAAACTTGAATTTTAGTTCTGTAATACATTTTCTAATTTAAATTGACAATAAATAAATAAAAAAACATGACGTTATAAATATATCAACATAATATATTAATAACTTCATCATCTTATTCATCTAAGGGCCGATTTTTCAATGCTTGGATAAAACTTATCCGTCCAATAAAGTATTACACGATAATATTAAAATGTCACGTAAACTGTCAAATATGGGCAATTAGAATACGTTTTTAAAATGGTAGTTTTATACATTATTCGACAAATATGTTTTATCCAAGCATTGAAAAATCGGCCCTAATACATCTAATACATATTATAAAGGCGAAAGTTTGTAAGGATGTATGGATGTTTGTTACTCTTTCACGTAAAAACTACTGAACCGATTACAATGAAATTTAACACACATATAGAGGGTAACTTGGATTAACACATAGGATAGTTTTTATCCCGGAAATCCCACGGGAACGGGAACTATGCGGGTTTTCCTTTGCAAACGCGGGCGAAGCCGCGGGCGGAAATCTAGTCATTTATATAAAGGGTCTACATGAATATTATAATCATTAAATCTTTTTCCATAGGACTTTTTCCATTCCTTAATATACACGAGGAAGCATACAAATCGATACTTGCTACGCAAATATTTGAACGTAAACAAACGAATATCATTTAATAAACATGTCGAATGACGTCACAGATGAAGAGCCCATGTGATATCTATCTACCTACTTGTAGCGCTCGCCTGTCACTGTCACTCACTTGACCCTGTTCATAGGGGTCAATATATAACGATTTTCCATTCTATTTTGCATAGGGTTGCCAACTGAGCAGTTATACTAAAGATATATAGGGAGTAAAGATTTAAGTGCTTGTTTGTTTGATACGTAATCAATCGCTTACAAGAATAATATATCGTTAGAAAGCTTCATAATTATTATTAAAATTATAAGTTTTATACTTATACTAATATAACTTTAGCCTATTTATATGGCTGGTAACAATTTTCTGTTCTACCTTGCGAACTTAAGCTAATATTATATGGGGAAAATTGCTTTAGTTAAAATCAGATTAGTAAGTTAGATTCGTAGATATCTCAAAAGCACATACACAAGTTACATTCAAACTGTGTAATTAAAACAGGCTTACAACCTGTAATATTAAAAAGACGTGTGGCACTCGGGGACTGCCGCGGTAAAGCTATTGCATGCTATGCCTTCAAGCCACACCTCCGCGCCCGTCGGAGTGGGGAGCGTGAGGTTTTTCGTTACTAAATTTCTGGATTCGGTCCCCGCGCTCAATGCCCGCGATAGAAGCTATGCAATAGCTTAATTAAATCCTAGAGAATTATTTTAAAATATATTTTATTATTAGACAGCTACTATATACAGATTTAACAATAAGTTTCACTAGGTTTTTAACTTCGACTTGGCAAGTCAAAAAATTCTTCATGTCAATGAGATTCTTCACTGCGGTAAAATAGTAGTAGCATGTCATTACATAGCCTCTTAAACCTTTTATTTTCAGACATAAAAACCATAACATAAACTGCATCGTCAAGAAAGACAGATGAACACACTTTTCCGCTTATTATATTTAAGGAAGGATCATATTTTGTTTTATAGCGCGGAAAAACTTGACCCTGTCGATAAGGGTGATAAATCTCAAACCATTTCTCATTCTATCTTGCGTAGGGCTGTCAACGACATCTATCTATAAATGTCATAGTGAGAAATATTTTTTGCTGGTTACGATTAAAAAAAAACTCAACCAATTGTAAAAATTATTCTACGCATAGAAAATTATATATTTTCCGAAGAAAACAGTTAATATTGTTTTTTCTCGTGTTTTAGTTGTATAGTTTTTGGAAATAATTACTTAATTAGAAATGTTTTGGTGCCGAAAATCTCGTTATTGCACCCAAAATCACCTTATGTATATACCTAAGTGAACGATCTACATATCTATTATCAAGTGTAGGGTGAAGCTTTGTACCTGGTTACCTGAACAACTAACACATATGAAACTTTATCAAAGACCTTACGAGCAGGTCTCTTGAAGTGTTGTCTCTTGGTGTGTCTTGAAGCCTGTGTAGCACCTACAATATTAGAATTGTGTTTGAGGACTGTGGTGACCACTTAACATTACAACATGGACCTTTATTTACAATATTAATTTGTTTTGTGAGGTATGCATAATCTGTAGATATAATCTGTATTTGTAACTTGCATAGACTGTAGATAAAATATTTGTTATCTGGTACGCGCGCCTTTGTTGTTTCTTCCTTTTTTAAATTAAACGTGGCACCGAACAGTTTGTTTTATTACCATTCCGGAAAATATCACAGTTTTGATGATACAAAATAAAGTTTTTGAGGCGCGTTGAGAGTAAAATTTCAAAGTTGCGTCATGGCAATAACGTCACGTCATGGAGTAAGGCGAAGAATGGTATCTTTGAATCTTGTCAAAGAAGTTTCACTTCTGACACTGTTTTTTTTCTATTCGAATGTAGAGCCTCAAAATCTACACACCGGATTTTAGCTTAAAACACAATTTTAAAATGTCTACAAGCTTTATTTTAATTATATATTCTTGTAAAATAATAAACGTTTTGACTTTAACCCTTAATTCACTACCTGAGTCCATTGGACTCACATCGAACTTTCAAACTATTATAATTTTTTCCCCTAGTGACTTATTTCCTCCACCGTCTCAGTACCTTCCTACAGTGACGCGGGCACCGAGGTAGCGAGAGTACGTGCGTCTGCGCTGCGTAATTGGTAAGTTATTACGTCGAGTGAGTCCCACGGACTCATACTAGTGAATTAAGTAATATTTTATTAATTTGTTTCGATTCTTAAATGTTGCTTATTTGTCGTATTAATGATATAAAAATATGTATTTTAATTTTTGTTGTTTTTATAGGTTTGTAAAATGTAATTTGATGACACGTCTGCACAGTACACGTTTGCCACGACAACTTCGCTGCTCGATTTCATATATCATGAAAAGAGACATTCCTGAAGATGCGAGCCACTCTGAAACCGAAGACAAGTTATCTAGGACAGAAAGAAAGTATTGTTATCTATGTAATTACAAAAAGAGATCAAAGACTGCATATTTATGCACTAGATGTCTGAAGCCTGTATGTTTGAGTTGCTCAAAAAAGGTATGCCATCGTTGCCTATAATCGGTGGTAAATACCCCATGCACGTTTTTTTTCTTTGTATAGAAGCGTACATTTTTGTTGTTTATTTTCGGTTTTGTATTCCTTTAGAAGTCTTATAAAATTAAAAAGAGTTATTAGTTAAAAATATTTGCTATTATTGTAGAGCTTTGAAAATAACTCTGTTTTTTAAGACTGTTAGAATAAGTTTTTTTTTATTTTTAAGAGTATTTCAGAAGTTTAACCAGTTTTGTTATTTTTTTGTAGTGCCTTAATAAACATTTAAAAATAATAATAAAAAAAATTAATAAAAAAAAGAGTTTTATTTGAAAAAACAACCCCAAGAAAATATATGAGTCCAGTGGACTCATGGAAGCTGTTTATGTTAGCAAATTTCACCTAGTGAATTGAGGGTTAAATACGTTGTTACACAATTATCCGCGTATATCCAACTTTAATATAAGAAATTGGTCACATTATGCACAAATATTATACAGTTTATACTATTAGAGCTTCTAAAGTTTCTAAAACTTAAAGCTATCTTAGAGAACGCTTGAACCAAGCAAGCGTGATAAATAAAATTTTCATATATTCAATCTTTTTCACTTAAAGACCCTTAAAAACTGACGAAAGCTCTAGATTCGAATAAGATCCTATCCTATCCTACTAATAGTAAATGCGAAAGTTTGTGTGGATGTATGTCTATGTTTGTTACTCTTTTACGCAAGTACTACTGAACCGATTACAATTAAATTCAGTACTCATATAGAGAGTAACTTGGAATAACACATAAGATAGGTTTTATTCCGGAAGTCCCAGGGGAAAGGGAACTATGCAGGTTTTTCTTTGAAATCGCGGGCGAAGCCGCGAGCGGAAAGCTAGTAACATTAGAATACTTTTTACAGCAAATAAAACATTACTCATTGTATTTACCACGCTCACAAAACGATATTAAATGGTGATTTATAACTTGGATTTGGGTCCGTAAATTATGTATGGATTATGAATAGAGATAATTTATCAAGTGTTATTTAAACACTAATTTCAGCCAGATTTATGTATTTATTTAAACTAAATTATCTATATCTAAATATATTAAACTCAAAGGTAATTGACTGACTGACTGACATCAACTATCTATATAACTATCTATCAACGCACAGCCCAAACCACTGGACAGATCGGGCTGAAATTTGTAATGCAGGAAGATGCTAACATCATTACAAACGCCTATGCCTACGCCTAACATCATTACATATGCCTTACTCGACTGAAGCATCAATTCTAGGCCAAATCATGTCCAATTGGTTCAAAACATTTCCAGACATTTTTTAAACACTTCAATATTTTAAACAATTAGGTTTTTATTCAGTTTAAATTTATTTAAGCTATAATCGCTTAAGCTATATATAAAAATCTTACTTTTTTAACATTTAATAGATAATTTAGAGGAATGGGTAAATTAAAAACAACAATACGTCTTAAATCATTTATTTATATTATTTATCACAAAAACCAGTTCTAATTGACTGGGACACTGGGACAATTTAATAAAATAAGACTTTATAATATTATATACACATTTAACAAACTACCTATCTTATTTAGATTTTAGACCTCTATAAATTATAATACTGTGCATGTGATCACATTCTTAGAAAAAATACTTAATTAAGTACAAATATTTCAACATTTACAAACATCTAATTTCTTACACCGTATATTTAATACATATATGATATGGGTACATTTATATTTTGATTCAATACATTGTTAAAAATATTACTTCAGTGGTAATAATGCAATTGTTCAAAAACATACATTTCTTTGTGATTTATGATAACTATATAATAACTTACACTAATTGGAACGAAGTTCCATATCGCGCGTTGCGAAAGGGGGCTAGACGGAAAAAATTAATACGAAAAGTTGTAACGACATTTTTTACTATAGTTGTGAGCCGTGCGACGTGCGCGTGTTTGTCTGTCTGTCTCTCTCTCCCATAGAACTTCGTTCCAATCGTTTCCCTCAACACACATCAAGCTTTTTTTATAAATTTACGTTCTGTACTATCACTTAACTACATATAAGTAGTTTTAATTGTCTTTGACATTGCAATTATAAATATTTCAAACTAGCGGTCCGCCCCGGCTTCGCCCGTGGTACATATTTACGTTTTCTCTACATAAAAACCATCCTCGTACTTCAAGGAATATAATAAAAAAAGAATTATCGAAATCGGTTCAGCCGTTCTCGAGTTATGCGCTTACCAACACATTTTGCGATTCATTTTTATTATTTCAAATAGAATACAATATAACGTGTAACATATTTAAAATTTCCTTAGCAAATAATCACTACAAGACTAGAGGCAAATAACTGTATCGGAATGTATTCCTTAACACGTTTTCTTAAGAACTAAAATCATTTGTCAACACATTTGTATACATAAACAAAAATATTGGTGCATTTTTACAACTACATAGAGAGCCATTGAATCGTGAATAGAAAGTTTCAACAAATACAAGCGTATTCACTATACAGGCATTATAATTATTTACGGTATACCTATCATACAGTATTATATTATGGTTATATGTAGGAGTAAATAAACTTACACATAATATGATAGGAACCGTAAAAAACAAATTAATTTCTTAAGCGTTTTTGAGAGCTTTTGTTATGCGTTATAAAAAACACTCTTGAATACTTACATACATAGAAGGTTATATTTAAGAGTAGAATATATAAAAAAATGTAAGTGTGCGTGTGTGTGTTTAACAACTTATAACAACAAAGAATTCAAAAAAGGTCATACTCCAATAATTTTATGCAGTTCAAAAAATCTGAATATTCATCCATAGGCTTCATCTGATATGGATAGTGTCCAAATAAATGTGAGAGAAAATTCATGTAAGTTTATTTAGAAGACAGATATTTAGAATAAAATAATAAGATAAGGAATACAATTTTTCGCGCCAACCCACAGCAAAGATATGCAACAAGGAATACAATGTTGGCAGCAACAATCTGCCATGTCTTTTTTCTATAATTTTTATATTCTCAACTAGCGGTCCGCCCCGGCTTCGCCCGTGGTACATGTTTACGTTTTCTCTACATAAGAACCATCCTCGTACTTCAAGGAATATAATAAAAAAAGAATTATTTAAATCGGTTCAGCCGTTCTCGAGTTATGCGCTTACCTACACATTTTGCGATTCATTTTTATATTCTCACAATATCTAAAAATTGACAAATCAAACGACACATACACGCTTCAAACAAAAATGCAAAGCCATTACCCAACTTTTTGCAGTAAAAAATAACTTTCCTTTTAACCATACTCATATTAAGCGGACTGTTAAGAAACCAACGAGCAGAAGCATTTACGGAGTTTTTTGCAACTGTATTTCAGCCATTTTACGAGTATTGGAAGAGTGAAAATATCGTAACATTTCCCCAATTTGATTGGATACAACGAAACTCTTTTAGCTTTATTGCTCCCTGAATTCATTAATCTTTTTGTTACAACAATCTCTATTAAATTAATACATACATGTGAATGAAAATTCTTTATTGCGTTACAAATATATTATAAAATAAACAAAAAACGTAACAACAGCAAAATGCACAAGGCCGCCTAGGTAGCGATCTCTACCAGGCAACCCTAACAAAAAAGGGGATAAAAAGAAGGAAATTGTTGTTACTGTACAAAATAAATGTATAATCGTAACAATTGTAAAAATAAAAATAATCTATTAATAATTACGAGACGATATCAAAATTAACTTATTATTAGAGTAGGTATATGGTATTTATAATAGGTACATAATATATTGAGATCATAATCTTAATTTATTTACAAAACTTAAACTAATGTATACATTATACCATAATGTATTTAACAGTATTAATAATATTAATTACATTATAGATTAGAAATCCTACAAACTAAAATTCCCTAAAGAAAAGCGTCAATGGATTTTGTTGAGAACTTATTCTTTACATCGATTTTTATACACATCGTGATTATAATAGATTTATTAAATGTTCTATATATTATGAATGGACAAGAATGAAATAGCTTTATTCATGGTCATAAAATTCACAATATAATTATGTAGATAACAAAATTAGTGAAGTCCCGTGTCCCATACTGGGGTGGGGCAGATGAATTACGCATACATCTGTTTCACTGATCGATTTTCTTTAGGGACAAATAGGGGATCAGCCTTCCGTGTTCTGCCAGACCGAGACATTTTTTTTTCTTCGTCTCCACCGGATATCGAACCCAGAACCCCTCAGTTCTACGCTCACGCGTCAACCACTGCACCAAGGAGGCGGCGGTAAAAGACAATAGAGATCATTAATTGAAGTTAATGATCAAT
>CAJQZN010035414.1:0-12799 GCA_907164685.1 Colias eurytheme | reverse complement strand
TGTGAGCGGCGGCCCCGCTGAGTGCGCCACCGGCGGCGTGGCGAAGTCCCCGCGCGACGAGAGATTCTCCGCGCTCACTGATGGCGTTGAGCGCTCCTCCGCCTGCCATCAGAAAGAAGTTAACTTCCTTGCCCACGGGGGCACGTGTCGTGTTTGACATGTCTATTGGACGGCGGGATTGCCTTTTTTGGCAATTATAATATCAGTTTAAGTTACATTAATAAGGAATTATAATGAAATGATCTATTTTATACCACTACTAGCCGCTCCGCGCGGTTTCACCCTCGTGGCTCCTCTCCTGTTGGTCGTAGCGTGATGGTATATAGCCTATAGCCTCGATAAATGAGCTATCTAACACCGAAAGAATTTTTCAAATCGGACCAGTAGTTCCCGAGATTAGCGCGTTCAAACAAACAAACAAACTCTTCAGCTTTATAATATTAGTATATAGATAAGAAGACTGTTGATTAAATCTAATTAGTTTTATTATTTTCAATATATTCGATGTAAACTTCTAATACATACTGATTGTTTTAACGTTATATTTGATACCTATCTACTTAGTACCTACCTACTTACTATATTACGCTATTTTTATCATCTATTATCTATTGAGGAAATAAGCTTAATTATATTTTTTTCAAGAATGATAGATTATAGAAATAACTTGAGCACGTTACGAAAGTATTATCGATGTCAATATGTAAGTTTAGCGAATTAACCTTTAGCTATGTATGTAATAAAAAGGGAAAGTAGGTCATATGTCGATTAAAACAAAATAGAAAATTATAGTCATTTATCGAGATTATCATCAGATAGTGTCAAGGGCCTACTTACAGTGAAATACTTTATACAAATCCTAGTTAAGTTTGTCGGAAACAAGATTAGCTACAAGAAATAATATAGAAATATTCGCCAGAATACGGTAATATGTATGATGCTTCGAGCCATGCTAACGGCACTAATGCAGCTTGCGCCGGCGGCGTCACGAAATCTATATACGATGTTCTTTACACTGTAAAGCTGTTACTGCATATCGTCGACCGCTCGTTTAATATACATAACGGATTTTAAATACTACACTTGATTTAAAACGGCAATAAATAACTTCATTAATATATTATTATTATCTGTAATATCTGTACAAAATTATTACTCAGCGAATCGATCTTTACGTGATGAATTTCGAATGTAACATATTATAGAGCTTCCGCCTTCAAGATCAAGAGTTCCTAAAATACAGATCAAGTATCGACACTTCTTAAAAGATGCCTAATTTAATTCAGATTTAAATAATTCTGATTCTTTAATGTTTATAATATACAAATTCAAGTTTTTTTTCTACATTTAATATCGTGATCTAAGATGTGATGTCTCGCTTCGTTGCATAATTAAGTTTATCAAGGGCAGACAAATAAATTGGTTCTGAAGGTCCGGTTGGTGCAAATGGCAATCTTTAAATAACCAGTATTAGGTACGAATAGTTAATTTATTATAATATAAAACATCTAATTTTTAACGAATTTTTACATCGAGAATCTCAATAATATGTATTTATAATGAAGTGCAATATGTATAAAAAATAAGTTTTTATGGAACCGGCGAACCGCCTACCTAGAAGGTAAGATTCATATTATTAAAGTGAATGATGCAGTGAGAGCTAACGAATAATGAGAAAAAAAATGATTAATAGTTTATGAAAGTATCAAATTTAGTGTCACTGAATCTATTCAGTATTCACGTGACAGTTGCTTATATGAACCGGTTTGAAAACGCGTCCATTTGTAGTAAAAATGCACGTTTTTTCTTTAACACTACTACCTACTAGGTTTATCACGTTTCAAGTTAGATATAGTACTTATTTAGAATATAAAAAATAAGCATCCACCGTAGATTTTATCTCTAATTGTACTTATAATAAAATTTTGATAACATTAAAATAAACTTTTGCTTCCTAAATGTAAAATACTTCAAATAACTTCCAGATAAAATTTTATTGATATTATTTCGCAAATGACCAAAACTGTTATATAAGAATACCAGTTTTTTTATAATAACTAACTGTATATCGTCCATTTATAAAAACAATAAATAAATCCTATACGATATTGGCATTCATCAATTTATTTTAACAAAATAATAATTTACACATAAGAATCTGAATAAAATGGACACGTTGAAAATTTAAATGTTTAACTACAAACTGTATCATCGAGCAATAAATTCGAATATAAAGGGTCATTGTGCTCTCACCAAAACTTCAAGGCCGGTATTCATACCTACAATCTACGCAAGTGTGCCAGACTCGTCTGTCTGGCACGCACTATTCTGCCGATTGTTTGTACACTTATCGACAATATTTCTTACAACACATATTGCAGAAATAAATCACTACAATTTGTCAAAAGCGACATATATAAGGTATCTCACATAAAATCTCGTATAAACGAAATATATTTATCATTTCAATTTTTTTTTCATAAGGACTAGAAAAACAAATTGAAATAGGAATTAAAATACTGATTATTATTTAATTTTTGATACAGTCGCTAATTGCGTATTGTATCACATAGTAATATATTAATGTAGTATTGTTAAAAATACAAACGTTATTATTGTAATGAATTTAAATGGAATTCTGATCTGAATAAATTTTATTCAAAAATTGCTTAACAACTTCTGTAGACGACATTACTATACTTGATGAGTATCATACACAACATATTTTTTACAACCTCGATCTATTCACCAATACATAGAAAAGTTAACATTGATAGTAATAATTTAAAATTTTACACATGATTTAAGATTTTTTTGTAGTCATAGTAAAAAGTATTAAACAAAATTCTGACAATCTGAGTTATTAAATATTTTAGAAAAGCACATTTAAAACAAGTAAGGAAACTTACCTTAGGATTCAATGTATTATTTTCTGTTAAACCTCTAACTTGTAAGCTTTCTGCAGTCTTTAGGAACATTGGTAGCATATTTTGGCCAACATTAACCTCCCCCTAAAACAGTCATAAAATAATTAAATCAAAAAATATATAAAATATCATCATTCAAAAGAGCTAAAGAGAACACATAGTTCTACAAAATTTTACTTTAAAATATGCTAATAACAAGAAGAAGGTATGTAAAGACATTTTTTGTACATCAACAGTAAAAATAAGCAAATTATAAGTTTTTTACTCATATATCATTATTATAATCGAAATAAAGAAATCTTTAACAAGAAAAGTAGAATACCATCAATCAATTACCTTGTACATAAAGTCCAATAATGATTTCATCTCTGAGAATCGCACATCTTTTAGGAATATTATAGGATGTGGATGTGAATTTTGTAGGAATATACTTTCAAAATATGGGGAACATGCTGAGAGTATTGTCTGGTGTGCCTAAAATATAAAATTTCATGATTATTCCCATTTAACTACAAATTAATATTAAAGTATAAGTATAATAATTATCATTCCTTCTTAGGAATATCTGACTCAACAAATTCTTTTTACACATGGGAAGAGACAAATGTCATCTCACCAAAAATAAAAATATTCTTTAACTTAATACAAACATTAATATACCATTAAATAAAACCATATTTATAATGTAAAAAAATATTCATGACAAGTAACCTTCAGGCAAAAAATGCATTACAATTTGAAGGTCTTTTTAGTTAAGACTATTACATAGACATTGTCTCTAAATACTGATTTCATAGATGTATTCATATTATAATTAGGTAATGTCTAGTTTTTACTTTGTCTTCATATTTGAAGGTCTCTTAAATTAAAAAAAAATACAAACCAATATTTGGAAGTTTAAAATGATTTTCTTTTAAATATTGAAAATAATTACATTTTCTATGTTGAAAGGATGAAGATCAGTATATTAAAAGTAATATATTCATTTCATATGTTATTTAACTGTATTATGATATCCAATCCGTAGAATACAGTGAATTGCCATTCATTTTAGAATATTTCACACCAATTTATATCTTTAGACCCTAAAAGCTGCCAAACGTGTGCCATAAAAAATTAGAAAGTAAAAAAAAACATGCAAGTCTTTTGCAGACTACAACCAAAACTATTCACTGACGACCTACAAACTATATTGCATTTTATTAGCATAAACTTTCATACAGTTTGCCAAATTTACCTTCATATTTAAGATATTTGCATTTGCACAATATATTAATCTATAAATCATCATTAATGTTCACATTCGAAACATTTTAAACATTGTATAACTATATAGAAACATGAATTAATTCTACTATAGTCATTGTATCCAAAATTTTGTAAGAATAACCTTGGGAAATTAGCAAATATTTATAATGTAGTCTGCCTTGACTCGATGGCTAAGATTTAACATATCATATTAAATATGTTTTCGATTGCAATATTGTTATTAACTTTAGGGATCTAAAAAAATATAATAAAACATAAAAAATTAATAAGTGTAAAATCTAAATAAAATTATTATTACTATTGATTATATGATCAAAGAGCAGTATGAGAACTTTTAAATAACATTGTGATGTTATTTACATTAATCAATGTTTGTTTACTATTGTATGCAATTTGTTATGACATAATTGTAAACAGATCAACTTAAATGATAATAGAATTAATTTATAATTTATATAATAATTCATATATCAAGATATTAATATCCTTAATGTAAGGCCTAAACAGAATAGTTTTATGTTATTTTTGTTTTTAGAAAAACAGAAATACTGTTAGTAGTTTCAATGACAAAAAATTCCCACTTTACCTTGACTGTCTCCCCATCGCAGGCAAGTGTAACATCACATAGTGCTTCTCGCTGTAAAAGGCTTGCAAGCACATCAGTCAGATTGGTTGGGTGATTGTTCCAGCGCAAACAAAATTGCTGGTCCATTGTTGGTGCTAGTGTCAGTGACCGTGCTGCAAAATTTTACACATATTACTCCCTTTGACACACTATCACTCTACTGTTAAAACCGAATTCGCAAAATTGCGAGAAGGAAGTGGCGCTAAATACCTCGATAGAACTCGCATCAGCAACGTACGCAACCACGTCTAAGTAATTAGACACGTGCGTAGGTTATCAAATTTGCACTATAGTCATTATGTACAAAAATTGGCGGCCATAGGGCCTAGATAGTAGAGCGAGAGATAAGTGACATCAGCGGCTCGAATTAATAGGGGCCGCGGGCAGCGAACTTACTGTACTCCACATTGACAGTTAGACCGCCGAGCGCCGACACATATCTACTTGTTGCATGCACCAACTGAGACCCATACATTATGTAATTTAGCTTCAGAATGCTAGCAGCGGGGCCACCGACCCTACAGGACGCGAAAACCTCTAGCTGTCTATAAAACAAGTTTAGGAAAGTAGTACCGCTGGCCAAAAAAATCGCAACATGCTGACACCGTTATAATAGCCAAGCTGGATGTGCCAGTTGTTAAATCTGTATGTGGTTTCAGGAATTTCACGACGCACCATTATTTATAATATCACTGATCACTCCGCGTGCCTGAAAATTGATAACCGAAGGATGAACGGGATTCTAAACGCGTAGTTGTGTCAACTTTTGACTATTCGTAGCGCCATTTGCCGATCCCGTATCTCAGAATCTTAAAATTATCAATCAACAACGATGTTTTCTATTACACACAGCTATTGCACTAACACGAAACGAAAACAACTGCAAAACACACAAAGTCAATATTTCCTAACTCACCATTTGCAAAAATTTTGCCATCACAAACGCCACCCGACCCCTACCTTGCACTGTCTTTTTGACCACACACACATCTCGATTTCCGTGTTCACTCACGGCACCTCACGGCCTTCGGAATATCTTTCACATCATAATCGGCCACTATTCGCAACGCGAACTTCATACGTTTCTAAGCGACGCGGTAAATTTAAAATTTGCAAACATAAATATATTTTTTTAGCTGTGAGCATATGTGAACACAATCTTTTTTATTTCATAAATAATGAGATATGTTAACAATACATAAATTGTGCCCTAATTTAAGGTCAATAGAATCATATTTGACATGTTATACGAAATTATTTCGGGCATAGATACAGAATTGAGGTTATGTGTGACGCGCAAAAATACCATCTGATATCAGGAAACAAATAAAAAAGTAAATATATATTTAATTTTAAAACCATTTACTCTAAATATTTAACACTTACTGAATTATTGTATTATTTTAAAAACGAAAAAATCACAAAGATTGATATTAACAACATTGGCCTTGACATTTTTGTTATCACAGAATTTGCACATCTTCTTTCCCGGTTTCAGCGCCATCTTTTGATGCATTGATGAGATGTATGAGATGGCTATCTGTTGCCAAACATTTCATATAGATGGCGCCCTTTGTATGATTTAGCTTGGTACTTGGTGTATTTACTATTTAATACACCTATATAAATATAAATATTATATAAATAGGTGGGTAGGCTAGGTGTACATACCAGATTAAATGTTTTTTTTCATAGATTAAGGGCAATGACCCCTAAAGTTAGAGTTTTTATAGGTTATGTTATATTTATTATATTTCAACAAAAAGCATTAGTAGTTAGGTACTTTTTAATCAAAATACGAATAAGTTAATTTATAACAGTTCTGCATTTAAGTAGTTACCTACGTAGAATAGTAATTATTTCATAATATTATGTAGGTAAATTAAAAATATTTTTTATCATACAGTAGGTAGTATTTTTGAGATGGGTACCTACCTAGTAGAAGATTTTTTGTAGTGCTAAAGATATTCAGATTATTCGTAGCTATTAATATTTAGTAGGTAGGTACCTAACTACATTTTATTATTTGCTTGCGATCCTGCATTTTAGTTGTATAATTATTATGTGTAGGTAGGTAGGTATTACATACCTATATACATTTGTAACAAGTGACAAAGGCTCTTGACCCCAGTGCCAAGGTAGGTAGGTATCGTCAGGTTCCTAAATTGAAGACGAGCAGCAATTTGATAGATAAGTACCTACAAGGTACATAATTTGTACACGGGCACTGCTTAACAGCTAGGTACCTACTTACCTACCTATTATTTTTCAAATCGTATTTTTAACTACGTAGGTACCTATATGTACATAATATACGGAGAAATACTAATTACCAATCTTCTTTTATGAATTAGTTACTGCATATAAAAGGCTTATAAAGTTATAAGTAATAACTTAGGTACCTAGTTAAGTAATAAAAATATTTGATGTTTTATTTTCACTGGAAATCAGGAAGCTAGGTATTTCAAAAACGAAATTGGTATCGAATTGAAGATAAGTGATCTCATAATCACTAGGAGCAATGAACTAGGTAATAAATCAACTCATGCCGCCTTCTCGTCCTTAATGAAGCTACAGATCCTGCCGACATATTCAATTTATTATTAATTTCAATTATTATTTACTTACGTACATACATTCAGTGTTCATTATATATTTAAAATCAAAATACTAGTAAAGGTAGACGACCAAAATATTTATATCACTTAGGTAATACCAGTAATACCTACCTACGTAAGAGATAGGTAGCTGGTACCTCTACCTAAATTGTTAAAAGATTACCTATATTAATTTCCAATTCAATTTATTAAAGAGTTCCTGCCTGCATGCCCGAGACTTGAGATCAAGTAAGGATCAAGATTTAAGAGCCTGTCAATGTACAGAGCGAATCACATTGAAATATCTGTCATTCAATCATCATTCAATCAGCTCGGAGTGCGTAGGTACCAAGGTAGGTACTATCAATTACAAACTAATATCACAGTCTAATATCGTGTGATACATGTGATACTAAGAAATTCAAATCACAAATACCTTCCTACGAATTACGATACAAATAGCTATAATGTATCCGTTTTGTTGATAGTAAGCCTCAATTTGAATGAATTAGCGATGTGTGTGAGTGCAATAAGTTTATTATGTGGATGATGAGAGTGGTCTGTCGTGTCACTCGGTAATGTAATGCAGTGCAAATGAGTCAATCTCCACGGGGTCGGGTCGCCACAAACTGCTATTAGGAAATCGATTCGTTCTCAACCCCATCGACATCTAGCCTCAGCGATTTCGATTGTCCCCGTAATGGGGAATGTTCATTTAATCAATTATTAAATTCCCTTTGTGGTTGAAACACCTAATTCGGATATATGAATAGATTCAAACGTTATATTAAACGCCTCATATGCATACAATTTCGCTAAATTTGACGTTATTTGCATGCATTTGTAGCCATTGCATCACGACACCTTCAATCTAATAATGACGTGAGAGGAAAGTCGTCCACTGACGCACTTAGTTTTCCAATCTAAACAATAGAAATTCAACGGGTGCTCGGCCCGCGGGACACTGATCTATCTCTATGTAAATTATGCTGGAAATAATAGCGACTTGTGTTTATCACGACTCCAGGGCACGTGATGTTCCGGCGACGGATTGACGACATTATGCAGAAACGAAATCCAATCATAAATTCTAATGATAAAAAGTCATCAACCTTGTTCGACAGGAAAAATACACTGAGATTGGTATAAGATCTACTCATTTAAAAAATATTTTATATCTAATCGAAATAGGCCACCATAGGTATGCTAAACTATTTCTAACCCGCGAAAAAATGTATGTCAAGATCTAAAAATACTACACCTCAATGGATATAAAGAGCGCTCTGAACCTAGGAGAAGGAAAGAATCTGTCGTACCAAAATAGCATTTAGAACTTTATAAGATCATATGTATTTATATATGTACTTAAGATTAATAAAAAAGCCCGTAATTAGCATGAATCTGATGGATTTTTGTTAAATATTTATACATCTTAATATCTAGTCAATAGTTTAATAAAAATAAATATTACTTACCGTATTTATGTCGTACAACAATTGAAACTTTCGCAAAAGCGACGCAGGCGTAACATAATAAATACATGATGTAAAATATGTGTATCTGTTTCAATTTCTTCATTCTTCAAACGTCTTGAATTTGGATGTAAAATTAATATGAATAGTACAATAAGAGTACAATATTGCGCACAGCAAGTGTTAAAAGAATTGGTTCAAGTTTTGAATATCCTTCATTGATGATTTTTGCGTTTTTTATACAGTTGAAAATTATGGATAAAAAAGAAATATAGTTATGTATAATTATGTCAAAGAATGTAATAAAAAAAAGTTTTATGGTAAGTAATATAAAAAAAAAAAAACATATATTATATATATGTACAGGGTGTAATCGTTAAGTGTGCACAGGCGATTATTCCGTAACTATTGCAGATATCAAAAAACCTTAAACTGATATTGAAAGTACTATACCTAATGAGTAAATGACAATAATAACTTTTTAAAAATAAAACGAGAAATATCTTAAAATGTTACATGAAACGCTCCCATACATTTAGTATGAAATATGACTACATATTCCAAACATTTAATATGAAAGGTTTTGCTTTTTTATTTGATTTTGTACTTTAAATACGCAAATTTTAAAGAAAGTTCATTTAGAAACTGCAAATAGAGCTCTATATGTGGCTAATACAATGGTATTCCAAAACGAGATTGTCATTTCGAACATTTGCTTTGAATACAAATGTATGGGAAATAAAATGTATGAGAGCGTTTCATGTTACATTTTTGGATATTTCTCGTTTTATTTAAAAAAAAGTTATGATTGTCATTTTACTCATTAGGTACTTAGTACCTTGAATATCAGTTTAAAGTTTATTGATATTTGTAATATTACGGAATAAACGCCTGCGCACACTTAACGATTACACCCGGTATATACAGACAAAAGATGAAAAATATTTAAAATAAGTTATGATTTTTAATTTAATTTTTTTCCCAAATTCCTAATGATGATTGTAATTCGAAATGTATAATTAAAAAAAATGTCAGTGTTTCATTGTAGGTAGTTTTCTTATGTATTTGTTGAATAGACAATTCGCAATGCAGTCTTCGAAAGTAACCTGAAAAATAAACAATTAAAGTATTAATATTCATGATATATTATATTAATGAGAAGGTACGTGTATTATGTTAAAACCTAAATTAATGTAGATACAGTAGGTAGCATACGATGAAAATATTTTATAGTTTATCTAAGCTTTTTTATCTAAACTATGATTTAAGAATCAATAGGTATGTATAATAAAAAGGTCCCGACTTCACAAAGAAAAAAGTATCTTAATGTGAATAATGGAATAATAAAAACATTTTCGTTAAAATCTTAGGGTAAATTTTTGTCGAAATTTGTCTCGGTTACATGAAATAGAAATAATTTGTGTTTTAAGCTCCTTATCTTAGTTACCGCATATTTCGGTTTCTGTCATCAAAAGGAGAATTCAAAATTGTTTTTAATTTAAGAGTAGGTATCTAGTAGAAGTATCTACATTTTCATTAATTGATGACAATAAGTACCTATGCAATTAGAAGACTTAATTACTTGGTCTTACGTAATAACGATTATTCTTTTACATTAGATATAGGTACATATATCAATTTTGATTGTGTACGGTCTACTTGTAACAGTTTTTTTAACTAGTTACCTAATTTGTTTGTTAATTTTGTTTTAACGACTAGCCCTCCTAGGTTCGCTCGGGTTGACCCATGGTAAAATAAAAGTGGCTTCTGATAGGGTGAAAATATTTTTGTGATCGTATCAGTACTCCCATTTTCATTTCATTATCCCCCTACAAACACGCATATTTAGAAACTCTACCTGTTTATATAATAGGTACTTATTAATTAATGTAGATCTAATCGTGTTCAACATTAGTTATTTATTTTTAAATTGTTAAGGGTCATTGTATTTGAGTTACATTTTATATTTGAATACTTCATCCTTGTTTAGGTTTTATACCAAAAATTCTATCAGAGAATGGATAAAAGTCCTAATGACTAATTAAAGTTGTTATTTATGGTAAGTGTGGCGAGGTTAGAATTCATTATTTTTTGTTGAATGGTAAAATATGGTAGAATAAGTATGTATTTTAAGGTCATATTTTGTTGTTCGGAATTCTCAGACATAACAACAACTAGTGTTGCCGCTCGATAGTCCACTATCGATAGTCTATCGATTAACTATCGATAGTTGGGGAAAAGCAATAGTATCGATAGCACTATCGATACTATCGATAGTGTCGATACTATCGATAGTATCGATAGTCCTATAAGCGTAAATACTATCGACACATAGCAATACCATCGATAGTATCGATACTATCGAAGCTCAATATCGAACGAACTATCGATACTATCGATAGTGTCGATACTATCGAAGCTCAATATCGAACAAACTATCGATACTATCGATAGTGTCGATACTATCGATAATATCGTCCCATCGATAGTGACCTTTTTCTCGATAGTATTGCTTTATCAATAATATTATAGTGGATGACAGAGAACTAGATGTTAGAACTAGATGTCTCTTTATTACAACGATTAAACCAAATACTAGTCTTAACTTTTAAACTGAGTCATAATATGGGTCGGTGGCACTGACTGACCCATTATACCAAGAAATCGTGAACAATACTATTGCACAATTTACTACTATCGATAGCTCAAAACTATCGATAGTATCAGTACTATCGATAGTATCGATTGTAGTTGCAATATTCAGTAGCAATAGTATCGATACTATCGACAGTATCGATAGTATAGCAACTATTGGCAATCAATACTATCGATTTTATCGATACTATTGCAGTTCATCAATAGTATTCCATGATTAACGCTATCGATAGTATCGATAGTATCGATAATATCGATACTATCGATAGTGCTATCGATATTCTGACTTATTTTCAAGGTCAACTATCGATAGTCAAACTATCGATAGTTCGGCAACACTAACAACAACCTTCAGTGCTAAGACCCAATGTCTTGGAATCTGGAATATACAGGAGCCTTTTACTGAAAATTCATAAGCTGGCGTGCATATTTAATCGTATTGGACCAATGGTTATGCAAGAGCTAACTCTATCCGTCCATTTGTTACATTTATATGTATAACATTGTTTTCGGAGTTTAAGATAGGTATTAAAGTACCTAGATGGGACCTCCATGGGACTGATCTTCTTGACAGATCCGATCTCTTCTTTTTGTCTATTGTCCTTTTAATTGACTTACATAGACCAAGCTTTACCACGCGAATTATAAATCTCAATTCTCGATACACTTAAACTTTAAATAATTTTGTGATTGATAAATTGTTTTTTGACGTATAATAATCGCAAGCAAACAATAGCATTGTTACGTCAATATAAAAGGTTATATATGTATATATTTAAACACATACACTTAATTAGAACTATTAAAACGATTGAATTCAATTATTTCAAATCTGTGTTTGTATCAAAACAAGCAGTGTCCGTTAAAACACGACACAAATACCAGTATCCATTGTTTTTTGGAACGTCAGCTAGAAGCATTTAAATCGGTGGATAGGTACTAGATTACTAATATTATAAACTGGTCACGTTTGTGAATTTCAGAGATAATGGGGGGTAATCTCTGAATATATTGAACTATTAATGAAAAATTATTTAACCATCACAAAGTTAAGTTTTTTTTAATAAAATAGATAGTAAATATTTTCCCCATAATATATTTTATACTTATTTGAATATTTTTATAAATAAAATTACATTGTATCCAGGGATTTATGGATTTTAATTTTTAATAGATTCTAGATATATTTCCGAATAATAAATGCATTGAAATTGGTTTCGGAACAAAGGTACCAACCCGGTAGGTATGTATGTA
>CAJQZN010035410.1:0-12929 GCA_907164685.1 Colias eurytheme | reverse complement strand
TCGAGTTATGCGCTTACCAACACATTTTGCGATTCATTTTTATATATAAGACTATTATACTAAGTATATTTTTTAAGACGCAAGCGGGTCACTATTGACGTCATGATTAGACTCCAGTTTATTGGCTTATTAACATATAATTAGCTCATTCATTGGAATGTAAGTTTTAATTTTGTCGTAAATGTTTATTTTATTTGAACTTTCAGCGTTCTGTAACTGACAAAAAGATTAAGTATTTAATATAAGGACGCGGTAAATTGCAAACAATTTAGGTACTTATATTATACCTAATTGAAAAATTTGACATACTTACATTTTGATTTCGTAGTAATTATTATGATTCATTCAAAAGAAAATTCAATGGATAATTGTTGTATTTATATTTTTAATCGCATAGTGAAATAAATCAATGTTTAATAATTTGAATTATGAGATATAAATTTCGTTTCATCCCATGATAATTTACAACTCTCAAAGACACTTCTACCATAGTCTTATTTTTCTCATTTACCATGTAAGTATATATTTGAACAAGCGCTACTGAATAATTAATTAGTGTTTGCTCAAAGTTGATTAAAACGGTAACGAAGCGAATGAGGTGCATAATAATGTGACCCATTATGGTTCTGTCGGCGCCGCCCATAACTTGTTGTGCAATACCACAGAGAATGACTAAAGGACATGGCGAGATGGTGTTACACAATACTATAAAACACATGTGGGGATCTGGACATTATCCCACTGAATTACGAAGTAATAAATAAATAAATATTATAGGACATTATTACACAAATCAACCTAGTCCCACAGTAAGCTCAATTAAGGCTTGTGTTGTGGGTACTAGGCGACGATAAATATAATATTTAATAAATACATATATAGATAATAACACCCATACCCAAGAACAAATAATTGAGTTCATCACACAAATATTTGCCCTGACCGGGGATCGAACCCGGGACCGTCGGCTCAGTAGGCAGTTACTTTACCACTGCGCCAACCGCGTCGTCAGTAATGCTAACGAATTACAAAAAAATGTTACTACATGTTCATGTATCGTGCAATTTACATAATAATACCATAATAGATAATCTTGGTAATCTTACGAGATCGTGTATAATTTGTATGTCCTATGGCAAAGAAAGGTATAATGTCAACAAGACGAAGGTGACCATCTTAACTGTACACTTAACATAGCTTAGGGCGAATTTTTATCTAATACTTGTCGTACCGTGAAACTACATAAACATAAGTTTGTTCACACGTTACCAGAAGCACAGACTAATAATAATATACTACGTATACAACCAGAAGTGTTATATAATATTATTTCTTCATTTACGGTCAGTCATAACGGCTTCAAAGATGTCAATACTCATATTTTGTAAATGATGAATTTTATTTATTTTAGTTATAGGCCACCTATTTTAACGCAAAAACATATCTAAGTAAAAAGTTACCTATTATCTTCTTATTTGTTAGAGCAGCCTTAATACTTCCTTATTATATGAAAATGTAATTTATGTAAATACATCAATGCGATATCTTTCAATGTGCTTCTTATATTTTCTTCAACGTGATATGAGGGACAAAAAAATATATATGTAGTTATATTTCCACAAAATTCACACACATCAGTGTTTGTTTGATCTTGCTGAGAGTAGACGTCTCGCTCGAGCTACTAAAAAGTGCTAACACATCACAACAACGCCGTCGCTGCGGCCGGCCGCAATGACCTAGTTATTGCGCTCCGATAGCAAAAACAATTGTTAAGGCGAAGTAAGATTCGTTCGCTAAAATAAATAACCATGAATACCGATAAATCAAAAATAAACTTAAGAACTGAAACTGAACATCTGTTGTACAAGTACTATTCCGAAGAGAAAAATGTACGTGAAAATCTTCAAACCCACGTAAGGCATCTGGAAGAACAAGTAAAACTTCTTCAACAAAAATTGAACTCTTTGACTCCAGTGGAAACGGAAATTCCAGAGAAAAAAGAAATTGAAAAGAAGTGTTCTTCCCATGTAGAATACAGCACTGATGAAGAAGAACTTGCCAAAGAAACGGAGTGGATTAGAACCAAGAGCAGGAAAAAACGCAAATTGAACACTTCACCCACTCATATCTCCGATAAAGAAGAGCGAAATGAGGAAAGTAAGGAGAAAGTAAAACCCAAAAAGGTGCCACTTCCTCCACCTATAATAGTAGATGACATCAGGAACTACCAATCGTTCTTTGATCTCCTCTTAGAAAAGTCGCCAGGGGGCGGCTTTACAATTAAAATTATGCACGGAGAAACCGTAAAAATTAATACTGAAAATGAAACAGTATATCGGACCATCACAGAGTTTTTGACTGCCGATGGCTTTCATTGGCATTCCTATGAAAACAAACAATTAAGACCAATACGAGTTATAGCTAAGAAATTGCACCATACATGCAACCCAGATAGAATTGTAGAAGACCTGAAAAGAAAAGGCTTCAAAGTTGAGGAGGCAGTAAACAAGCTGAGGTGGAAGGACAAGACACCTCTCAATATGTTCATGCTTACCTTTAATAACGGAGAGGAAATAAACAAAATCTATGAGATAACGTCTATATTAGGATGCAGGGTGGAAATCCATCCCTTGAAAACCTCTAAATTAGTTCCTCAGTGTAAAAGATGTCAAGCCTACGGGCACACCCAAAAATATTGCTCCAAGGATCCAAGATGTGTAAAGTGCACTGGTAAACATCTAACTAAAGATTGTAAAAAGCCAGCAGAAGAAAAGCCAAAGTGTGTGCATTGTGGCGCTCCACATCCTGCGAACTATAGAGGATGCATGGTAGCAAAAGAAATGCAGACGCTTAAAAATAAAGCGACAAAAAAACTAAATATCCCAAATCAGCGGAAAACAGCAGATACAAAAGTGGTTCCAGCTGTGAAAGAAAGCAGGCAAGTAAGTAAGCACATCACTTTTGCACAAATCGCGAGTGGTAACCAGACGAAAGGAAGCAACCAAATGAAAGACAGCGTTGAAGGAAAACTCAACCAAATTTTAAGCCTTATGTCCACATTTGACGAGAGACTAAGGAAACTGGAAAGTAGCAATAGAAATGCTACATCAACTGCCAAAAAATGACTCAAATACTTAGCATAATGGAATGGAATGCCAATGGGCTTCTTAAACACCACAATGAATTACAAATTGTCCTTGAAATAGAAAATATTGACGTGTGCTTAGTATCGGAAACACACTTCACCAAACAATCATACATTAAATTTAAAGGTTACAAAGTATATCTTGCACTTCACCCAAATAATACAGCTAGAGGTGGAAGTGCAGTGATAATAAAAGAAAAGTTGAAGCACTATGAAATAAGTAAAATCGAAGAACAAGAAGTACAGGCCGTAACAGTATGCGTTGAAACCAAACGTGGTCCTGTATCTATATCAGCCTTGTATTTCCCACCGAGAGAATCTTTTAATAAAGAGAAATACGTTAGCCTTCTCAAGAGTTTTGGCGACAGATTTATTGTTGGTGGTGACTTTAACGCCAAACATACCCATTGGGGCTCCAGGTTGATTACACCTAAAGGCAAAGAACTTCTAAGTGCCATGAAATATATGAACTGTAACTTTGCATCTACGGGCATACCAACCTATTGGCCTACAGATCCAAACAAAATACCCGACCTATTGGATTTCTTTATATATAAAAATATATCATCTAACTATTTAGATATAAAGAGTATGAACGATATGAGTTCAGACCACTCGCCCATAATTCTTAAATTATGTATAAATATTATAAATAAGAATAATAACCTAAGATTAGTAAATAAGAAAACAGACTGGAACAGTTTTAGAATCGACTTGGACACACATATAAAACTTAATATACCATTAAAAAATCCAGAACAACTTGACATTGAAGTCGAAAAATTTATGGTAGACATACAACAAGCAGCATGGAGAAACACACCAGATAGTCACCCTTGTCACAGGGGAGCAGTCTACCCGAAGAACATTATCGAACTTTTACGTGAAAAGAGAAAACAGAGAAACCGGTGGCACCAAACTCGTTTTCCTGGTGATAAAAAGCTACTAAATAATCTCACAAAACAGCTACAAAGAGAGATACAAAAACTAAATGACGCTAATATGACGTCATATCTCAAAAAACTGACTAACGATCGCTGCACAGACTACTCACTCTGGAAAGCTACGAAACATATGAATAGACCCGTTCTGCATATTCCACCAATTAAGGAAGAAAATGGAAAATGGGCTATCCACAATGAACAAAAAGCTAAAAGATTTGCGCAACATCTGGAAAATATCTTTAAGCCATATGATGATGACGCAAATGAACTACCTGAAGATCAAAACCTTAATGAAGAATTACAAATAAAGTCTGTAACACCAAAAGAAATCTCCAACGAAATTAAGTTTAGTATTAACCCAAAAAAATCTCCGGGGTTTGACTTAATCACAGGCGAAATAATGCATAATTTGCCTCGCAAAGCTATAATCAAATTAACAACACTCTTTAACGCTGCATTTAGGTTGAAATATGTGCCTAATTTGTGGAAAGTTGCTGAAGTTATTATGATATTAAAGCCAGGAAAACCGCCAAACGATGTAACATCATATCGACCGATCTCGTTGCTACCAATAGTATCAAAACTTTTTGAAAAACTGTTACTTAAACGGATCATGCCAATACTTGATGAGAAGAAAATAATTCCAGAACACCAATTTGGATTTAGAAAGAAACACTCCACAATAGATCAAGTTCACAGATTAACAAATGTCATCGAAAAAGCGTTTGAAGAAAAGAAAGTCTGTTCAGCAGTGTTTTTAGATGTCGCACAGGCTTTTGATAAGGTTTGGCACAAAGGTCTCATTCATAAAATAAGAACAATGCTACCAAAACAAATTTCAGATATCTTAGAATCGTATATAACCAATCGAGTCTTTAGAGTTCGACAAGACGATGCCTTCTCGGACCTCAAGGAAATACGAGCTGGTGTGCCACAAGGAAGTGTTTTAGGTCCCATCCTATACCTTTTGTACACGTGTGACATCCCAGTATTAGAAAAAAACATTACTGCAACATTTGCTGACGACACTGCTATCATGGCCACAGGCATCACTTACCAGGAAGCAGGAGATAAAGTCCAAGAAGCTGTGAACCAGGTCTATGAATGGACTCGGAAATGGCGGATAAGATTGAACGAATCAAAATCCGTTCACATAAATTTTACAAACAAAAGAACACAGATTGTCCCGATACTCCTTAATGGCCAACAAATACCTTATGCTAACACGGCGAAATACCTTGGTATGACGCTTGACGCTAAGCTACGCTGGAAGGCTCACGTCAAGAAGAAGCGAGAAGAATTAGGCTTGCGCTATAAGAAATTGTATTGGCTTCTTGGAAGATACTCCCAGTTGTCGATACATAATAAGCTTCTCATATACAAACAAGTCCTCATGCCAGTATGGACGTATGGTATTCAGCTGTGGGGCTGTACCAAAAAAAGCAACATTAACATAATACAACGTTTCCAAAATAAAGTACTGAGAGACATTGTAAATGCCCCCTGGTACATCCGTAATGGTGACCTCCACCGTGACCTAAAAGTGGACACCGTGGACAAAATTGTTCAAAAACATGCAGAAGCTCATCAACATCGACTTCATCATCACGTGAATGTTGAGGCTATCCAGCTCCTTGATACCACGGACCTAGTGCGAAGACTAAAAAGGACTAAACCTTTTGAGTTAGTGTAGTGATAAGTGTAAAGTGAACAGTGACAATTATCTGTATACCAAAGCACACGAGCAAAGTGACTTACTTCCCCTTAACAGACACTAAGCAAGTGACAATGGACACTCTCTTAGAATAAGTTATTTAGAAATTTAGGTTAACATAAAATTACTTATTAGTCTTGTAGGCTAGATTGTAATTTGTATAAGGTGCTATTTTAATTAGCAACCTTATTTAATAAAAAAAAAAAAAAAAAAAAAAAATATGAGGGACAAAAAAATATATATGTAGTTATATTTCCACAAAATGTTGGGCTGGTAGTAGGTTCAAATAAATATTTATACTTTTGTAGGTGCTCAAACAATAAATTTAAACTGAAAATGTCGAAACATTTTTGAATAATGTGAAATGTGACGCACGGAGTAGCCTTGTAGATGCGCCTTATTTCGTAACAAGACGATCAACTGCGAACAACTCACAGGGAAACATGGCTTTGTGTGGTCAGTCGACATATTACATACGATCCCCTGTCAACTCCTATGATATGCAATCCATGTATAATCATTATTTTCCAAAATTAAAAATAAAAATTTTTAGATGTTTATAATAGGTTTGATTTTAAGATATAAAATACAAGCCAATTTATATTCTTTATTTTGTAAGGTTTTTAATATTTAAATGATGAATATACTTGTCAACGGTGTATTTATGTTATTGTCAAGCATAAATAAAAAATATGTCGCATTTTAATTCAATTTCAACTCGAATGGTTTTTCAAAAATTTTCCTGTTGCATACGTAGTAGTCGAATTTATTCCATCCTTACTTGAAGCGAACACGGAATCGATAACAAATAGACACATTGTTTGTATTGCAAATATAATAAAATTTTAAACATTATAAAATAATAATTGAATGATATAATAGTTCAGTTTCGTTGGTCTTCGATACCGGTTTTATAGAGCCTTGATAATATTTTAGAATCTCGTCCGCGTGCTGGGGCGAGGTGAACAACAAATATAAAACTATAAAGCCGCCACCTTTGTCTTTTACACCGTTAAATGAATGTGCGGTTGACTGAAGTTGTAGTTATTATTTTCTTTAACCTTGTGACATTTCCAATTACGAAAACAAGACTAGACATTCAAAACTCAAAAGTCGTAAAAATATAAGGCCAGTTGTAAGGTATTTTTTAAATATCAGAATGAAATTTTTAAACTAGGCTAAGGCGTGTGGTATGTGATTGCATACCAGTTAGGCTGCAGACCCTATTTACGAAACTCTATATATGCTATGACGTCGCTAACGCTTCGCATTTGTTCTTATTTAACATACAATGTACGGGTGCGCATTAGTATCTAATCTTAAATGTATATTAAAGTCGTTTTTTTATTGAGTAAATAAGGATGAATAACGTCATTTCCCCTTCCGTCATGTACATATTGTGAATTTTGATCGTAAAATAATTATGATTCTTATCAACCAACTATGTAACTCGTAAAATTTGGCACACGTACTTTGTTGAATTATTTTCACGCTTCCTGGGTTGCAGCGAATTTATCGAATACAAAATACCTTCCAGTATTGTTTCTGTCGTATAATTAAGTTTCTGATAGAAAAATACACACAGGAATGTAGGTACGTATCACATAGAGCAAGGCGTTTTAATTAATTGCACGAATGCCGTCATTATGTGGTTAAGTGATTTTACGTGATTCACAATATAAAGACGATTATTTATTATTCAGCCTCAAGAGAAACACTGCGTTTATGCATGTATGCGATCGTTGTTAACATTTTAATGCATTTGCTGTGACGCCGCGCTCGTCCTCAAATTGTAGGCGCTAAAGACATGGTGTATGAGTTCCGCTTTGGATTACACTTCGCTTATAATTTGTATTCGCTAATGTCTGCTTCCGCTTGCCGATATAACAATTGACCCCGAATCGTCGACGCCTACAAGGAGTCGCTGATTATCCTCAAACTGAAAGGGCACCTACTTACAGATGCGGTACTGCTGTGTAAGTGCGGTGCAATTATCTAGATATCTGAGAAATAGTTATTAAGCGTACAACCTATTTCCTATATTATTGTTCATTTGAATTAAATTAAAAATAATTACAAATAAAATGGATGAATTTACGACACTAACATTTACGTTTTACAGTAAAAAAACCGTTTGAAATTGGTACCTTAAATTATTTAACGAGCTCTTACATTAAGCTCATTTGTTATTCGTAAAAATTTAAATTTCATAATTAGTATGTCAACCACAGATGTCATCGCAAAATGCTTTAAAACCAGTGTCCAAAATATTGACTTGTCGAGCATTCCGTCACGGAATATATGAACGCTAACGGGCTATTGTCACTATTGTGATGTGTAAGGACAATACGCCGTCCCCAAAGAACTAATAACGTGTCACATCTATTACTCATAAAGCAGAAGAGTTTGTTAGTTTGTTTGGTCAAACCTGTGGGTCAAACTATACTCAGGAAGAATGGGCTGATTTGAAAAATTCTTTTGTAGAGTAAGCCTCATGAAAATTTTACTCACTATGATATACTGCGGTCAGATGAATTATTATAAATGTACATATTTAGAGAAATGTTTTATTATATTTTATAATGTAAAACATTGATCTTGATCCCTTTGGGGTAAAATACGAGTTTAATATATGTATTGCATTTGAATGACGTCTGTATGAAACTTGATTCATTAATACTGGAAACTGTATAGTAATGTTTACTATATCCGGTCTACGCAATTTTCTATGAACTAATGTTTTATAATACGTACGCAGCTGTACAAACAATTTGTGTTTTTATTCGTATCCACAAAAAAATCAATATGTCCATAAACACTAGGTACACACTACAGTCGTACGTGTAACAAAGTTTTTGATACAATAAGTACATCAGTATCACATCACCTATAATAAATCTATATAGGTACCTATAATAGTTTCAGGCAAAAGAAAAATAACGGTTGGCGAAAGACATTCTTTGAATTTTCCTGTAGGTAAATATGATTTACTTAAACTATGTACAAACTACAAAAAATGTGTTTCTAATATAAAATTTAATCAATAATAATTAACTAACAAAGTTTAATAAACCCTAATATTATTCATATTAGGTTCATTGGATAGGTCAAAGATATCTATTATGCTACAAATTTTATTTAACGATTGAGTCATGGAAATATTAAATTGTTTAAAAATTTGGATATAACCCATCCGTTCGATTTCTTGCAGCTGTGTCAACAATACAGCAAAACCATTTGCGCGGGTTTGTCCGACGTCATGAGGCCAATTTAAATACTTCGGTAAAGGCGTCCTATTGATAAATAGTGTTTTTCGTAAAAAATATTATTCATCGATATTCATATAAATAAAATAGAATGACGTTCAACATGTGTTTCAAGCAAGTTGAATGAAACAATCGAGAGAAACTTATCTGCTGTTGTTTTCTTACATTATTTTCAGTAATGAGTCACCACCGCTTTATATATTCAAATAAATATGTTAATATATTCAAGTTTTATATATAAGTAATTGTAAATTTTATATTATAAAATTATAAATGGCACTGTGCTGTATAGAAACTAAAAAATATACCTACAACTAACTAATTAATCCAGTATAATTTTGTATCCATAAAACAGGAACGATAAATAAAACAAACTACATAATATGTATACGCATTGGCTTCATGCCCATGTATTGGAATAAACATTAATACCTAGTGATCATTGTCCGTCTCTCATTGATTCTGATTTTTATTATTAAACGTAACGAAATCTTAAGATTTTATAACAACCGCCACAAGAAGAAAAGCGAAAATAAAATGTAAAAAACATATCACTTCTACCGGTGCACCAATATTTTAAAGAACAGGTTTGGTAAACATAATACCCGAGTAATTATGATATCTAATGAATAAAACAGAATGTTGTTGACGTCATTTTCACTTTTGATACAATGACGTATAATTAAACTTGAACATAAGTAACCATTAGTTTAATTGCTTCATAATTAAATTTTTCTCATTTACAAATATAAATTCCCAGTGGTTCGTTTTACATAAACGTGAAAATAATTCATCTTATAAATGCACTGGCATATAAGAAGCTGTGCAAACTGAGCAGTATATGTTAGCTGGTGCTAAACATATTTGATTTACACATACAGGCACGATCACAAACAATTACAAACATAGGAAAAGTACGAGCAACAATATTCTCGTCAACAAAATGACCATGCTCTATATTTTACTCTACCTTCGATACTGTATGTCGTTTATTAAGAAAATTCAATCGATACTTAATATAAACCTCTTCAATATTATTAGGTTTACATCATATCTTCAACGAATTACCTTTTAAATGACGATTAAAGGTGCTATCACTTACGTATTCAATAAGCACGAACCCGAGAGATGTTTTCTTTATATAAAAAGTTACGTATAATTGAGAGTGATATAACGAATTTATGCATCAATAAAATATATTATGCATACATTTGACCTGTTGGCCGACAAATCATGATAAAAACAGTGCAATCTATATGCAGTTTCGGCCTCCAGACTGTGCATAAAGCAAATCATTGTCTGCGCATAATGCACTTGCTAGGGCCGGATTTTCAAAGCTCCAAATAATATAAATAATAAATAATATAAAATTTCAAATATATTTAAATAGTACATATACTTATAATTAAAGCATCATTTTATAAAAAAAAATAACAAAGTTGTTATCGTTTGTTGAACTAAGTAATATGACTGTTTAGTAAAAGAGAGTTGTTCAGTTGTGACACACCGCGTTTATGTCTGAAGAATGATGATTCTAATCTATAAAAAATCGTCTGCATGACTTGGTGGCAGTTAACACCCTATTAGTCGCTCTCAATTGAACGGTTAAATTATTTCAATTTCACTACACACATGTTAAAGAGGTTAGTTCGGCCCCTTCTGAAATAAATGCAGCGCTGTAAGTCTACGAACTGTAATAGCTTTTGTAACATGACCCTGACCCATTTTGCATGAAAGGGTACAATTTATTCATTGGTTCTCTCAATTTACTCGAAAATTTTACCCACTACCCACATATATTCCATATAAGTCTTATATAAGTCATATGCTTTGATTGCTATGTACAGTATGTAGTAATAGTTTATAGTTGGGTGTAGCTCAGCATTGAGAGAAAGATAAACAAAATCAAATTGTATTTATGCATTACGTCTAAAACATTATCACCTATTATTGGCAGTAAACTCGTGAACTGAACATAGTCTAGACTTCAGTCTAGGTAATGAAATCGGAACGGACTTTAATGACGTACTAGGTGTTTATTACTGGACTTGTATTAACTGCAATATTAAATACCATTCGCATTAATAAATAACCAAAATTAAAACAACAAACATTTAAAAAAAAAAGTCAAAGAAGAATTTCTTCGAGCTTATCCACGAATATAGCTGTATATATTTATGATGTCTACTTTATTATAAAGGCTTACTTTACTGCCACCTTTAAGTATGTACTTCGTAATTGGGCAACATGCGTGGTTAAGTTTTTATATGACCAACGTCAGGACACGTTTGGATGCAAAGCGCGTCTTCCCGTCACGTCATGGCTTTTGTCTTAAAAACAAAGCATTTACGTCATGTCATGCCCCGGTTACATTTATCCCAGCTTCTTTTTTGGTATCTAATTACTTAAGTTGAAAAATTAATCTTATACATTTTTTTAAAGTACTACAAGCATCACGTCACGGCATTCATGTTAATTTTTATATATTCATGAATACTTTTAAGAACTAATAATATACTTATTAATTTGAACTGTATACGGAATACATTAAGGAAGATATAATGTATTTTAAACAAAATATTTTAAAGAATGTTAACTAATTATTAAAAATAATATAAATTTATTATTATAAACCTGTAAAATATTCAATCTCAAGACGCTCTACACTCTAAAAACATATGAAATGTAGAGCCATGTGATTGACATTAAAAATGTGAACTAAACAATTATTAGTAATAACTTTTTGAAGTTATGTCTATTAATTTTCAAATAAACGAAGATATTTTTTTTAATATTTCATGTATGTGTAAAAACATACTTACATCAGAGATCATACGCTTGATAGCAAAAAACTAAATTTTGTACGCTTAGAGCGTGTAAACAACACTGTCAAAGCACTTTCCTGGCGCTAAATGCATTAGTCTCTCTAGCTGTATGTGAAAAACATACGCTAGGAAAACTGGCGGCGGAGGCGTGCGGTGCGGGCGCGAGCATACGTCACGAGAAAGCCGAGGTCTCTATATAAGCAAGGTTGCCCTCCCTCTGGCATCACTCGCAAGTAAGCACTAGACGTCAAGTCGATCGCTACTCGCACTCTCGTTATTCGCTCATTTGTGTTCGCGCTCTTAACGCTCGCGTACGCCATGACTGTTACAAGCAAGATGAACAGTGTCTCCCGCCAATCGGTGTTCAGCCGCCTGGGCCCGGGCGGGCTCCTCTACACCGCTAACAAAATACTAGCGGTACGTTATCATACTGTGTGGTGTTTTACACTAAACAAATGATAGTGAAAATATATTCTGTAGTGTGCTTTGTGATGTGGTGTTTCAATGTGCTATTTCTGTTGTTCGCAGGTCGCTGCTGGCAAAGATGAAGAACGCTGGCGTGGCAAGGAGGATGGTGCCCTTTTCAAACGTTGGAGGCGCACGGCATCTTCCGTGGAAACTACCCCTGCGACACCCACCCATCCTCAGCCTTCAGAGTTGCTGAAATTTTTAGCTATTGTAAGTATCTATAATAAATTATAGAACAAAAAGGTTTTTTAATACATAGGTATAAACTCTCTAGTCTAAATTACAATTGAATACCAAAATATTTGGTTTGATAGCAAAAATATCAAAAAAATACTTCTAGTCATTTTCTGTATGGTTAATATTTCAATTTATTAAAAACGGTGTCTTGAAAAGTTTATAAATATTATTTATTTATATAAATATTAATATTTTTTTGTTATTTACAGAATGCACTCGAGCTCTCAGCTCCAGCGTCGGACGCTCTGCTGAAGACTCGCTCGTCGGAGTGGTTCCAGCTGTCGGGCCACCCCGGCTCGCTGGCGCCCGCCGGCCCCGGCACGGTGTGGA
>CAJQZN010035408.1:5092-26142 GCA_907164685.1 Colias eurytheme | reverse complement strand
GTTATATAATGAATACTCTGTCTTTACTAGTCAATTGTGTGTAGATACTTATGTTATTATGTTTTTGTAAATTGATGAATTGGGAGATAAAACATTATAACATAAAGTGTACAAGCGTTAAATGTTAATGGATTTGTAAATCAATTCTCAAGTTCAAACTCAAGCATGAATTGAATACTTATAGTCAAAGTTGTAATAACATGCATCCGCGCTGGAAATATAATAATTCAAATGAGAAGTGCTGTAAATTGTTTAATTGGGGGCAAGGATTTCGGCTCGTGAATGCAAAACGGTGCGTAACCTTAAGGGGGATTATTCACCTGTGGTTGTTTACGGATAGAACTCCTTACTTGTCCGTTCTGTGACGATGTCATTACATAGTGTCAATAAGTGCACGCACTGTGTGTAAGCACCACATTATCACTAGGAAACAAGCAACGATTGCGTAATGTTTGAGGTCGCCGGTAGAGAGCGCCGTCGCCGCGCGATCAATGAAAACTAAAGTCGCGCTAACCTGAGCCCGCGCACCTCTGAACCTGCGTGCAACGAAAGCGCGGGGGAAAGAGACGAACATTCATTTCTTTCTTTCACTCGTGTCGCGAAACGGCTTTCTTAACGTCAGCAACATAGGAGGTTTTCATAAACTTTACTAACTTTTAACTTATTTGTTAGTTATTATATCAAAGAGCTAATTTATTTTACTTTCACAAGATTAAAAAACCACCCCTGATATCAAAATATAACTATAAGCAACAACTAACTGTTAAACCCATAAGCATAGGTCGAGCTAACATTTTTGTATCTTTAAAAAGTCATTACATCATGTAATTTTTCATAAATAAATAGCTAGCTAAAGTTTTATTATACAAAACATACACTCAACATTATGCTAAATTTATGTAACATTCTTTCGAACTCATAATGTAAATAAAAACATAATGAGTGATAATGAATGCCATTTTGTAATTTACTTCCCTGTCAGTGGTATGAGCGCTAGAGGAAATGCGCGTATGCAACCGCGCGCAACGACAGCTCTACTCTTGCTCTACTACTATACGAAATACACTAGCTTTTTAAAAGCTGCATAAGCTATATTTAATGTTCTTATAGTTGCGGTTTCCTGATAATATTTAAAAATAACCGAATAACCTTAAAAAATAAAGATATATATGCAAGTAGATAATTATAAAAATAAAGTCATGCAGCGAGGATCCGTAAGTTGTATGCAATTAAGCTGTATGTGGCCTAGCTGTGACAATCACATTTTCGCCTGTTTTATCTCGATGAAGAATGACTATAATATTCTTGGCGGATGCGAGAAGTGGGTTTTAACAACGTAACGGTAGTCAACTGAAGATTATATCTTAAAAGCCGGTAGGTATATTTATGCCGACATTTATGTTTAGTAGACAGTTATTCTTAAAATCAAATTTAAATTTAAAAAACCAAGTGGAATATTTTTTAACTCAAAAACCATTTATAAGAACACTCAATGTAATGCTAGTAATCAATATATATTAAAAGCGAAAGATTCAAATCAGGAAGTACGTTATGCGATCCCACCAATATAATTTCCTGACTAAATGTAATGGTAGGTCTCCATTTTATGTGTTGTGTGTATTATTTAAACTCTACAGTATCCTTTGATCTACATAGATGTTGAAAAGATAGTACGGATCTAAGGTATATTATAGGCTACCGTTCTACCGGTACAAGTTATACTGCTCTTCCTGGAAGTGCTTCGGCTCTCTCTAGCGGTAGAGTCACTTGTCTTGGTTACTTATTATGTCTCTCTTAATTTGAACGTCCGCGTCGTCTACATTGGAAGCTCTAGTAGGAAGATTTTTTTTTACTATACAGTTTATTAATTTTTTGTGTAGTAATTAAAGAAAGCCTTGTAGTAATGAAACGCTATTAAAGCTTTTAAACATAAACCTTACATACAACATTATTACTTTGTACATTGTGAAAATTGTTTTTTTTTTTTTTATATTCATTTTTGCTCACTTAATATAACCTTCGGGTTGTTTTAACTGGTACGAAATATGAGCAGATTATATAACTTGTGGTAAACAGAGCGTGTAATTTTAAGACAAGATTATGACCATGGACCATTAATTTATATGTTCACAATAAGGTACGTGAGTCATAATATGATGTGGACAAATCACGTCACACGAAATATAGGTCACTTTAGGACAATATTTAGTATATAACTACGTATAAACTTCAGTTGGTGGAGGTTGTGTAAAAAAATAAATGGGTAAAAAAAAGCACTGTTTTCGTTTGGTTTTCCTTAATCGTACTACTGTCACCTTTTTGTTCTAATTTTAAAGAATATCTTATGGTAAGTTTGAATCTCCTGTATGTAATTTAATATAGACTGTTTAAAAGCAAGCGCATTCCAACGCTTGACACTTAGGTAGGTTCGTTTTATATCTGATGATTATTTTAATATTTAAGTACATTGATAATCCTATTTCACAAACTCTTCTATAAAACATTCTCACAAACAGTTCTAGATCCGATTTATAAGATATAAGCCTTAAAAACTTGATATTTGATGAGATTAGTGCGATATTATGTCACAATAATGAGAGCATCGACCCGTCACGCTCGTCTCCGGCTTCCACTCTCCATTCTATAAGCATGAATTTATGATTTAAAGTATTGATGAATTTAGGTATTTAAATTTTACATAAGGTAGAGTATTTTCATAAGTACAGGTTCGTCTATTAAATATTAATGTTTTAGGCAAAACAAGATCCTTGAGCTCAAATGAAACCTGTGTTAATTCACCTTTCAATAGTTTACAATTTAGTTTAAGATAATGTTTAGAATGGAAGCTGTAATCTTTGTTATTAATTACGTCCTTGCCTATTTACTTACAATTTAACTGATCAATGCTCAAACATAAATGGCTAGACATTTCGAGTTCTAGTACATACCTATGTACTAGAACTCGTAATTTAATACGAAATGGTTGCTCAAACCCTGCGCAGAAGTATTTAAAAGTAATTCCTATTTTCAAGGAAATTGTTGAAGCAAGTGGAAATCTGTATTGGATGGATGTCTATTTCGTATGTGTTAGTAAGGTACTTAAACTTGTTTAAAATCGATAAAATATTGAATTTATTCATTCCTTATTATATTTTAAGTCATTTTAAAAATATCAATTACCTACCTATCAAACCTGTGAAACCATATTAAGTACATCTCCTCAAATAACATAATTTGTTTATTTGGTTTTCTTATTGAATATTTATCGTAATGCCTGGCATCTTAACAAATTGACTAATGTTTTCTTTTATCATATCATACAATTTGAAAAATAGAGGAGCGGTTACTTCTTTGATTAAAAACCAGGATATTTTGTACCTAATAATGAAGTAACTATTGTATAGGCTGGAGATGGATCCTAACGAACGTTCAAAAACAATCTTGTTAAAGTAAAGCGTAGATGCCTATCAATAATAGAAGGTCGTAACGTAACTGTACGTACAATTTACGATGTTTCGCAACCGCGTACTGAATTCGAGTGGCGATTCGAGATGCAACAAAGGATAATGGATTTAACATTTCAAATTATGTTCGGCTTTAATTAAAATTCGAAGGGACTCATGATCCTGTCATTTGAGTCACGTTGCACGACTCGTGTTCACGATCTAAAATCGTCACTTCGCAAAGATACATAAGTAAATACTGGTATGTAGCAATAAGATATTAACTAATACAAATATTTTATTTAATAGTACCTATTGACTTTGAATGTTTGTTCAGTATGAATATACATACAATTGCCTTGTTGCGTAGTGAAACTGCCTCGCTGGTTTAGTGGTTAGTATGTTTTACTACAGAACGAGTGTCTGGTCCGGATCGTCGTTTCAGCCGTGGGACGTCCACTGCTGAATAAAAGCCTTCTTCAAGGATTTCCAGTACGCCCGGCTGCCTGCATTCAGCGGCTCTCTACCACTCGGACTAGGTAGTAGGGTGGAGTGATAATGTATGAAAGAAATTTTTTTTTTTTTTCAAAAGGCATAGCGACAGAAAGGTGCCTTTTAATGAGTGAATTCAGCATACAAAATATTGTTTACCTGTCTTGATGTTTTGAGGTGCCCCAACCCAATTGAAAATTAGAAAAATATGATTTTTTCGCAAACTTTGATTTATTTTTTAATCACACTATTTTTATGGCCTTCAAGTCTATTATATAACAAACTTCTTTGTGATACACTAAATAATAGCCTGATTAGTTGTTTTAACGTATTTCATTAATGAAAATGATATTCTAGAGGAAAGAAAATATCAGAAATAAGTAATTATTTAGTACTAGCTGCGCTTGCGGTTGCCTCGCGGTTTCACCCGCGTGGCTCCGCTCCTGTTAATCTAAGCGTAATGATAAACAGCCTATAGCCTTCCTCGATAAATGGATAGCCCATTTATCGAGGAAGGACACCTCACACCTTCTAACACCGAAAGAACTTTTTAAATCGGACCAGTAGTTCTTGAGATTAGCGCGTTCAAACAAACAATATCTTCAGCTTTATAATATTAGTATAGATTATAATATTAGTATAGATAACGCTGTTTTTTTTTTCAAAATTAGGCATTAGCAGTCGTGATACTGATGCTCTTGCCATTATAAAATCATTTTGTTTACATTCTCGGCAAACTGCACTTGAAGCTTATGTCACCAATTTGATAACATGCTTTACGGCCTGGGCAAGGCATAGAAAATCTTTGATATTCTGAAACGTAGTCAAACCGCTTTTCACGATGTCTTTTAAAGTTTCTTCAGATAATTTAGAAGTCAGAGGCTCAGTTTTCTTACATTCTTGCCACATAGTTAAGTTGGTATAATCTTTTGAGCAAGTACAAGAGAATTAAAAAAAATGCATTTGAAACTTCAAATATCAAATAACCTTTGGTACTGAGTGACAAAATACTTCAGTTATCTTTTCTTGTTCTCTTTTGTTAGTTTGTCGGTCTTGATAAGGTTTTAATAAGCGTCTATATTCATTGAATATGGTGTGTCGAATAAGTTGTAGTACTCTATTAAAGCTAATAGTGGGAAGCGATGCTTTTCGCCACACATCAAACATTTCCGTAGCTTATCTTTCGGATAAATCATGAATTTTGTTATTTTATCAGGTTTAAATTCATATCTAATAAATAAGTAATAGTTTCTTAGCATCAGTATAAGTTGGTAATTGAGACACTGGGTACTTCTCTGGCAAACAAAATACAGGACAACATGTCGTTTGTCGTATTTTGACTTCCAACACTTTACTGTAACAAAGCGAAATTATAGATAGAACTCACATCAAAAATATTAAATTATGATCTTAATTATATTTACGTGTAAAATATAATTAAGAAATATTACTAACATTAGTGTTATTTCCTTAACGGCACTGTTCAAAATCAACGTTTCCTACAGTAAGATTCGGCGCAAACGGGCCACCGACCAGAGCCACTGGTAGCCAGCGATAGCCACTTTTTTATATATTGAAATATTATGTATTCTGTGTCTTCCCGTTGGCAACCAACGAGATAACACAGAATCTGATTAAGCGTTAATTTGTCAAAATTAAACTTTAATGATTTTCGACTAAATTTTTTGAATTTCTGAAAGTTCATGATGTTGGGGGCACCTCTAAATGTATCATCTGCAAAGTATAATTTTGCATGTGTATTTATGAGCAATAATGACATCTTTTTACAGGTATGCCGAAACGAAAATGAAAAAAAATATTTTTCACTCCACCCTACTACGAATACGAATACGAATACGAATATTAGTCTGGTCCGAATACGATTATTGAAATTTTCGAATTTTAATAACAACCCATAATAAGAGAGCCGGTGAAGATGTTCTTTAGGTTTCCTCCCTATCGTAATATGAGACAAATAGTTTTAAGAATTTGTGCAAATTCTTCTGCCTATAACAAATCGCAGCTTTCTGGATATTACCTACTACATGAAAAATTAGCTTATTTTTATCCTAGTCATCTTCGTTACTTGCGTCGTTCTACGCGATTAAATTCTATACGGAACATGTATATGTGTGAGGTTCCGTAGCCATTCAAATTCTATGTATTTATAGCAAAGAGTAGCATTTGTAAAGTAATATTATGTAATTATAAACGAACAGTAGAACAATGTGTCACGATTTTGCAAGGCTGGTGGCTGCGCTTTAACTGCCGGTCTTAAATTACATGCCATTAATAATACAAGCGTGAATGAAGGTTTGGGAATTGCTATTATGTTCTGTTCTATAGTAGCTTTTGAATATTATAATTGTACGTGATTACGACTGATTATACGCTAGAGATAAAAAATAATTAATACATTGTTCAGAAAAATACTACTTCGTGAACAGGTGAAAATTCTATAAAGGTTGTAATCATAACTTAATTGGAAATAAAACCACAGGTTGGGAACAAAAAATGTATTTCATATCTTTTATTATTCACTAATAAAATACAAAAATCTACACCTATATTCTATCCAATATTATCTACATTATTTACAGCATCTTCATAATTTTGTATATTTTAATAAATAAAAAACTGCAATCTGATTGAGTATTTTGATTTAAAACGTTTTAATTAACTTTGTACATTCAAATGCAAAGTAGTTGTACTAGCTCGCAGATTTAGAGCAACAATATTTATAAGCATAAACTAGCAATAAATAATAAATTAAGTTTTAATGCGATAAATTTTTACATTTATTAATATGGTTTAGTCGCATGAGTTTCAAGTTTAAAATCTTATTAATTATGAAATTTGAATTATTAAAAACAAAAATATGAACAGGTATAGAGTTGGCAGTGTTACATAGTGTTGTAGGAAATTTAGCATCGAAATATTAACTTATTATAGAGATAAATGGCGGATCTAAATTTAAGTGCAAAATATACAAAAGCATTTAAATATATCATTACAAATTCTATACACATAGTTTTAAATCGATAATGGTGACTACATTGACACGCAAATTGCAAAAAAAAAATACAATACTTACTTATAAAATTGTGATGTTAAAAAAATTAAAAAATACAAATTTTCATCACACAAAAAGTTACTTTAATAACATTGTATAATTTGTTTGAACAGACGATGGTTGAAAGTGTCTATTCTCTACAGACTGAAATGTCTAATTTTAAGTATGTAGTAACAAAAAAATATTTCTGTATTTAAATTTTATTTATATTTATATTACAAGCTAGACCCGCCAAAAGCATAATATATTTTCAGCCAAAGTTCTCGAAGTGATGTATGAAGTAAGGCAAACGTCGTGTGCGGTTGACTTGCTCACACGCAGACATTATCGACTTGGTGAGCGGCCGCGGACCGCATGAGAACACGCCGATTTTTGATACCTTCAGGAATTAAATAATAATTTGATATAATAATAATTTAATTTAATATAATATTTGGTAATAATATTGGTGTACAAACGAGATAAAATCTAGAGATGATATTGATTTTTTCTATTAAAAACTAGTTCGCCTATTCCATTCCAGAATCATGACATATCCGTTACATTTCATTTCGTCTTTGTTGAGTTCTTGAGATTAAAAGTGGTGAGATTTTGTAGACGACAAGAAGCAATCTTAAAAATAGATTCTGTCTGAAAAAATCCTTTCATAAACAAATAAAGCAAAGAACACCTAGAACTATGCTCTTTTCAACAGCTCTACATTTCTGACTTTCGGTGGAAATTCATACCTAAAGCATTTTGATTTCATAAAAGTGAAAGCAGTATTTACGTCACCATATCATATTAAAATAAGCATTTCATCAATACTGTTTTTAGTACATAGTATACTATATGGTATAAAAACTACTAATTACTAAATAACAACTCACATAGCTATGTTTCTTCTGCACGAACTTAAGGAAGGAGGACATGTCGGGTCTTCCAAAATGGTTGACCGCCTTCAGCCCCGTGAACATTGACGTACGGGACAAGCGCTGGAAGTGGTTCTCGCAGATGTACTGTGAATTTTATAAATTAATTGGTATAGAGAAAATATTTACTTGACGGGTATTTTATTATTTGAAATATCTAGAGGATTTTGTAGGTAGGATACATGGTATAGTAATTGAAATTGTGTACAAGTAGCAACTGAACCAATTTGCACATTAACCATATTGTGCTATAATTTGGCAAAGATTATAACATTGTTTAATTCTGAGAATATATTATTCATATCTTTATTTCAGATTATGTCTGAGTCTTTCAAATCAAACGAAATGAGCTAAATTTTACTGAAAATCGTCAACATTTTCCAAATCTAACTACACACGCCAAAATCTATACTAATATTATAAAGCTGAAGAGTTTGTTTGTTTGAACGCGCTAATCTCTAGAACTACTGGTCCGATTTGTTGCTATATATCATCATGCTAAGACCAACAAGAGCGGAGCAAATCGGGTAAAACCGTGCGGAACAGTTAGTATGGAATAAAATGTCTGTCTGATCCTGAAATTTTATTTAATTTCTTCCTACCTACACTTCTTTCAAATTAAACATGTATGCATGTATGCAACTATATCCAATTCCATTTCCCAACGATCTCATCTGAATCTATTACAATTCTTCTAAAAAGATTTAAATTAACAAAAACAAAAAAAAAAACCCACCAGCATAGTAGTCCGTAAATCGAACTTATGGAAGAACTGCGTAATAAATATGTGTATCTCGAGCACGCTGGTGACGTCCTTGCGCTCCACGTCGCGGAGCACGTCGATGAACCACTCGAAGTGCTTGTGCGACGGACAGATCCATAGGAAGTATACCTGGGACGAGGAGAAATTGTTTTTAACGTGATAACGTTTTTAAAATCGTTTTAGTCGGGTGACATGTTCAGAAACTTGTGTCACACCAAAACCTCACGAGCGCGATCGCAGGTATAACGAGAGAGAGACGGACCGATCTCCCGTCTCATCTCGAGCGCTGCCACTGCATTATGTTATCACGTAAACATCTCGATCGTAAACCTACTTTACAAACAACCAAATTTTGAAGTAAAACTTCTTTGGGTCATGGAAAAACCGTCACGTTATGGAGTAATGCGACGATTTTGGTATCTTTGAATCTTGCCAAAGTAGTTTCACTTCTGACACGTGTGCTTGCCACACTTCTTTCAGTTCTTTTTCTTAGATAATCATGGTAAATGAAGGAACGAGTACGTTTAACGAAAAAGCTTAAAATCTTTACTAATATTATAAAGCTGAAGAGTTTGTTTGTTTGTCTGAACGCGCTAATCTCGGAAACTACTGGTCCGATTTGAAAAATTCTTTCGGTGTTAGATAGCTCATTTATCGAGGAAGGCTATAGGCTATATATATCATCACGCTACGACCAACGGGAGAGAATTCACGGGGGTGAAACCGCGCGGAGCAGCTAGTATAGTATATAGAAGAAGATAGAAGAGTCAGAAGTTATAGGTCGTTGAAAGCTTTTAGTGAAAGCTGTGCGCGCGATTAAGAATATGTCGTTACAACGAATTTTACTTATAAAATTATAGATATTAGATATGTACACATTGAACTAAAATTAAAGTATTGTATATATTATGTATAGATATTATTTATGCATTTAAGGATTATTTTTTGGAAATTTATAAACTGGAAATATTTGCAAATTTTGTTTAAAGGTTTATAATAGTTAACAACCATACATTTAATGTTCCAAAATTGTCAGTGCTGTGGCATTGACAATGTGAAACTTAATAATTAGAGAATTTATAAAAAATAGATATAATATAAATAAAATAAAAACAACTGACCTTCTTACAAGCCACCCCAGAATATCGATTGGTAGAGGTCCCGAACACCAAATCATTGAGTATAGACGCGTACGGCGTGACTCCAATACCTCCTCCCACCATTACTGCTACTTCAAACTTGTACCAATCTTGGTTCCCACCGCCGAAGGGACCTTGTATCCTGAATACAATAAATAAATATATTATTATACATAATATGCATATATACTAGGTAACCCGATTAACGTTATTTGCTAGTTACTTATCACTAACTTTACACTAAAAATTCATAAAAATCGGTCAAGCTGTTTCTTAGGATTATGGCAACTAACACAACGAAAATTTGGATGTCTTGTTAAACTGATTCATATTCCATACGTTTTGAGGTGAGTTTTCATTTTAAATTTTATCCGACAGATAAGGTGATTAGAACATATTAAAACGCTCTGTGCATCATTATTGTATGTATAATAAATAAGTATTTACTTTTATTATTACAGGACTATACGAAATATCCAAACCATTTCAAAATAATTAAACAAAAGTAATTTTGTTTAAAGTAAATTCCCATTTTATTTCGTTCCATTTGAAATTATTTACAAATATCAATACGACTCGTGAACGATCAAATAATAGAAAATATCTCTTTCAAAAGTCCCTAATAATGCAAACGCAATATTTTTCACGGTAATTCAGTAGCAAAATATTAAGAAAGAAATATTTAGAAACCGGGTTACATAAAGTAGCCATCGCTCAGTTGTCACGAAAACTTGCCAATATTTACATTACATAATATTTAACAAGTTTAATAATATTTTGAGTATGATATATTTGATATGATAATTATTCATAATTTATTATTGCAAATATATTGTGTAAGAAGTTGAAGGTGAGAACTAATGGGATGTTATGGTCAAGCGAACTAAATCCTTGACCACTGAATGAATTTATCCTAACTAAATGTTTACAAGTTTAAGCTCTAGAAGAATCTTTGAATTTATTTAACGTTTAAAGATTTCCGCAATACTATGAGCAAGCTTTTGAGAAAGTTTATGAATTATAAATTTAATACGGTTGAACGCGATAATCTCAGGAACTACGGGCACACCCCGGACACTCCATACAAAATGATCGTTTTGACCCAACAAACAATTATGCGTTAAGACAAGCTTTATTAGACATGTATTTCGGTTCTACTTAGATATTTAAGAGGTAGCGTATTTCTTATAAGAGAGTTATAGAGTGTAATAACACCTTTATACCCTCGATTTTGGCACAAAATTTTGCAGGCTAAGCCTGTATGAAGCCCTATATAGTGGTTCTACAAAGCCTTTAGTTGAAGTGTGTAAGAGGTGTTACAAGAACGTCAATTTTAGTTTGAAACTTTATAGCGCCTTTAGAATGGAGTTAAGTTGAAACCTAGAGTTATATAACATATCTATAGTGGTGTTAGTTAGTACTAAGACCGGTACGTTGATACCTTATAAGTCATTTGAAAAGTTTTCTGTGTCAAAATCAGATTGTAAAAGCTTTAAAGTAAAAAGAATTCTATTAATTTATTAAGTTATTATTTGTCCAAATGAGTGCTTCGTTTATCTGCCGACAGTATGCCGACATTGCAATCACAAAATGTATTGTGGATTTAAAGTATTTTTGAAGTGTTAAGTTAATTATTAGTGCGCTTGCCAGTTTACTGTGATAGCGTATCGTGTTTCTCATCTCAATTTTAACGCGCCCTCATAAAATTATGAATTAGAGGAATAAAAGGATAACATTTGAAAATGCAAATAACCTAAAATAGTTTTAAACGTCATTTTCAAGTGTTGCTCGGTTTTATTAGTGATTATATACATAAAACTAAGTAAAATAATTAGAAAAATGTAAATATATCGTTATTAGAAAGTGATTTTGTACCAATAAATTTTTAGGTTATGTTTACAGAAAGTAATCAAAATGGCGATTTTTTCTTAAAGTTACAGTCTTCCCTTAAATCAATTATGACACTTGATGAACTACAACGCCGGTGGTAAAGAGTATTATACGGTCTTGGGTTGATATAAGAGAGGAATTATACACTTATCGAAGACATTTACCTGCTGTGGAGACTAAAATACTGATTTTAGCTTTATTTATACATGTTTGGATTAGGGTTCCTTACAAAGTAATGAAACCCCTAATCTTCAAGTCACCCCAGGCGCAGGTTTCATTTTAAAGAAAATGCACAGCTTACAGTTCATACATTCACAAACACAAAAGATACACAAAAATATTATTGTCACGAGCTCAGTTCGATAAATGTTTTCAGAATTTGAGGTTAGGTTATGCATAAACTCTTTAAGCGTTCAAAACATTTAATGGTGTTTTTACAGAGTTACAAGTAATTCATCTTACACCAAAACCTTTTATATAAGGATCGTACAAAACCACTGTAACTATTTAACCTATGATTGCCTTTAGTATAACAGGCGTAAACTGTATATAAGGGTTATACAACGTATGTAGAGTTTGGTGTTACTACACTCTTAATTAACTCCCTTGCAGAACCGCTAACGTTACTGAAGTTGAAATAAAGTCTTATGATCTAAAAGCAACTCCGTTATAGCAGATTTGTAGCAATAAGAGTTAAAGAGAGTTAATGAAGATCTTTCAACAGGTTTTAACGTTGTAAGCAGAAACAAGCTTTAACGTCTTAAGTATATACGCAGCCACTGATACTACACTAACTACTAAGGAAATTGTGATTCGTTATTTACAGCTGTTGTAATGCAACTTGAAGAGCTGAACTTATTTAATAAGTGTACTGAACCACCTTTAGTGATAACTGAATCCATTATAAATCAATAGTAGTACCTTAAACATTAAAATAGCCTGCAACCAACGCATAATTGTTTGTTGGGGACAGTCACACTGTAGAGACTGCAAATGTGTGTGTTAACGCTTTATGGTTGGCACATTTGTGACTAGCGTAAAAAAAATTCGCGTTTTTCTGATGAAATACATACGTAAACAGCACAATATCTAACCATTTTCTACGAAAAACGATAATCACAAATCCAAAATAATAAAATTACTTTAAGTCAATTTGATTAATGTTGTCAATCTTCGTTGCGTATCGTCCTTGCAGAAAAATATGGCCCATTTTATGTCTGATCGCGCGGGGGTGAGGTAAGTTTAATTTTGGCGGGAGGCGGAGAGTGTCCGTTCTGTAGCGTTTAGCTACTATTATGTATTCTGTGCTACGGGTCTGATTTGAAAAATTGTTTCTTTATCAGATGGCCCATTATTCAAGAAAGTCTATAATATCATGCTACAAACAAGAGGAGCGGAGCAATGCGAGTTAAACTGCGGGGCACAACTAGTTATTTATAGTATTTTAAGAATTAGTACTTTCACAGAAGGCCATCAAAATATTTACAAATTGCGGTCTTCAAACTCAAAAAAACTCAAACTCAAACATTCATTTATTCAATTAGACTACTATTTAGTAGCACTTTCGAATCGTCATTACATAGTATTTTAACATTTACCACCGATTCGGAAAGCAGTATCTATGGAGAAGAATCGGCAAGAAACTCCATAGTTGCTCTTTTAAATAATGTCAATAAATTTACATAATATGTAACTTATATCTACCTAACTACATAATATGCCAAAGAACTGTCCTGTGGTTTTTACGCGACAACCCTCCATGGGTCTTTATCGTCCATATATTCCTGAATACTGTAGTACGCTCTCTGAACTAGTACATTTTTTATGTAAGTTTTAAATTTAGTACTACTAAACTCTTTAATATTATGAGGAATTCTATTGTATAAGCGTATACCTTGACCCATAAATGAATTTTTAACTTTAGCTAATCGGAAAAATGGCATTTCAATTCTATTCTTGTTCCTTGTGCCATAATCGTGTCTATCTCCTACTCTTGTGTGTAAGTCAGAGCTTTTGTGTACATGCAAAATATTATTAAATATATACTGTGATGGTACAGTAAGGATACCAGTATTCTTAAAATGATCTCTTAGTGAGTCCCGAGCACGTAAATTATATATAGAGCGAATGGCTCTTTTCTGTAAGATAAATATAGTTTCTATATCTGCAGCCCTGCCCCACAGTAGAATTCCATAGGACATAATGCTATGAAAGTAGCTGAAATAAACCAATCTAGCCGTATCTTCATCGGTGAGATGCCTTATTTTTCGGACTGCATATGCAGCAGAACTGAGCTTACCTGCAGCGGTGTTGACATGGGCTCCCCACTGTAGTTTCTCGTCCAATGTTAACCCTAGAAATACAGTAGACTCAGTAGGATGCAATACCTCCCCGTTCAAGGTAATATCTCTGTTCAACTTTTTTACATTAGGAAGTAAAAATTCAACACAAGTGGTTTTTTTGGCATTTAATAATAAATTATTGGCAGTAAACCATTCAGATATGTGTAAAAGAGCACTGTTCACTTCGTCAACATTTGGGTCATGCCTATCCACATTAAAAATTAATGAGGTATCATCTGCAAACAGAACTATTTCACACCTATCCTGCAAATAATAGGGAAGATCATTGATATATACCAAGAACAAGAAGGGACCTAAAATTGACCCCTGTGGAACACCAATGTTAATTGACGCACCGCTAGAACGTTCTCCATTAACAACTACAGTCTGTATCCTATCATGCAGGTATGACGCTATGAGGTTCTGGGCTTTTCCTTTAATTCCATAGTGATTAAGTTTACGTAACAAAGTACAATGTTCAACGCAGTCAAATGCCTTGGAGAGGTCACAAAATATCCCTAGAGCATTTTTTGAGTTTTCCCATGCCTTATATATATGTGTTAGAAGTGCAACTCCAGCATCTGTGGTTGAGCGCCCCTTTGTGAAACCAAACTGTTTGGTGTGCAGTAAATTATTATTTGCAAAATGACTACTCAATTGGTTTAATATTAACTTCTCGAATACCTTACTTAATGTTGGTAAAATAGAGATAGGTCTATAATTGTTACAGTCTTCTTGATCGCCCTTCTTAAATAAAGGTATAACTTTACTAAGCTTTAGTAAATTAGGAAATGTACCATAGTCACAACACTTATTAAATATGGAAGCTAAATTTTTCGCAATATTTTCTATTATATTATTAACTAAATTTACGGACATTCCCCAAAGATCACAAGTATTTTTAAGATTAAGCGTCTTAAAGGCAGTAACAATATCATTAGCAGTTACGTGTCGTAATTCAAATAATGTACTGCACTCCGCAACATGGTCCCTCAAAAAGGTCTCTGCAAGTGCTGAAGACGAATTTAAACTATTAGTAATAGTAGCAGGGACACTACTGAAGAATTCTTCAAAAGCAAGCGCAACATCAGCACTTTTGTCAATAACCCTGTCATTATTTACAAGTTTTATGGTATTACTTGATTTGCTTTTACCCATTTCACCATTAATAATTGACCAAACTGTTTTAACTTTATTATCAGAGTCGCGTATTTTTTCTTTGATATACAAACGCTTTGCAGTGAAACAAACTTTTTTAAAAATTTTTGAGTAATTTCTAACATAACTAAGAAAAGATGGGTCTTTATTATATTGCTTCATACCATATAATTCATAAAGAATGTTCCTGCACCTATGTATACTAGCTGTCGCCCATTTACTAAATGGTAAATCCTTGGTAATATTTAAAGATTTAACTTTAAATATTTTTTCAAATTCTTTATGTACTAAATTAAAAAGATTTTTAAACATTTCACAAGGACTATTAGGATAGGATTGATCATTTAGTACGGGCAGGTTTTTATTAATATTATTCCTAAATTTATTAATGCCTTTTTTAGTTATAGGCCTAACATTAATCCTTTTAAATGTAGGTATGCAATCCCATTCAAAAACTACTTTCTGGCCACAGTGATCCGAAGTCAATGTATTGAGAATATTTTTCTCTAAACAGATGCAGTCACAGTATATATTATCAATACAAGTTGCAGAAGTAGGTGTAATTCGTGTGGGTTCGTTAAAAAGTTTATATAGATTAAATGACTGAAACAAATTAACAATTCGTGTAGCCGTTTGTGTTTGTAAAAGTAAATCAATATTAAAATCACCACATACTATAACTTTTTTTTTACTCCTGCTTAGACGCTTTAATATTTCTTCCATGACTGTCTCAAACATATTATAGTCACTGGAAGGGGGTCTATAAACGCAAACAATAATATAACGCTCCAGCTCCACACAGGACAGTTCAATGGTCCGTTCTACAGAAAGACTAACAATGTCAGTTCGTTCTTTACATTTTACACTATCATGTACAAAAATAACAGAACCTCCGTGAATAGCCTGTGTCCTAAAGTATATACTTTTTAATTTGTAATTTTCAATATTTACTAACGACTGACATTGTTTAAGCCAATGTTCTGTTACACAAAATATTTTAATATTGTTATCATTCAGAAACAATTCTATTTCTAACAATTTGCTAGCCAAGCCTTGAATATTTTGATGCACAATGGAAAAACACTGCTTAGCTGTTGTCTTATATACTAGTTTAAATCTAGCTTAGGGCTAGATTGTCTGTCTACACTTAATCTAGGTTGATGTATAAAATTACTACTACATAAAATTATAGTAGATCGATGGTCTGATACCGAACATGTACCAGACTGGTTAATATTATATGCTATTAACATAGCAAGTTCACGCTTATATCTATATGGCAGATACACTGTATTCTTTGTCAAAGTAAAAGATTTAATACATGAGTTAATGTCAAAGTAAATAAATGCATCACGATGATGATTTGTTAGGTTATACAATTTTAAATTCATATTATAAATTAATCTATTTTGTTCTTGTGTCAAACCAGGTAGGTATGGCAAGGTACACAACATAAATTTACATTTAGTCTTACTACTAATATCTAACATTTTCTTCATTAACGTCTATTGGACAAAAAACATTTTTTTTGTGCTTACCTAATTTTTGGTTGAGTTTCCGGATTATAATTGCAAGGATCGAAGTAGTTCCTCAGTTTCCAAGTCCAGGGTCCTTGCGCTTTGATGTGACACGAGAGGAAGTTCTCGTGAGGGGCTGATGTTAGCGTGAACGAATGGTACTCTTCCTTTTTGAACGCGGTACATGATAGACGGACCCATTGACCTAGAATATTTAAATAAAATATAAAAAAGAAAACTTAAAGAAGGATATAGAATCATCATCATCATCGGCGAATATTATACGTTCCTACTGCTGGGACACGGGTCTCCTATGAGGGGAGATAGAGTACATTCAATGAATTAAGTATATTCGTTTTTATGTCTAATATAATGACAATACAAATATTTGGTCGCCATACTTACTAGTTTTTCATTTCTTGGACACTGATAGTAGTTTCATCTATTTTTAATAAAAAAACGACTGCAAATTGTAAATTAACTAATGAAAATATGAAATGGGAAGGCATGATATATATTCTTATATATATTTATATATGTATATTCTTCTTACCTGATAAATATTTTAGATTTGGTGGTCGGTAGAACTTAATTTTGATGACGTCTGATGGAAGCATTTCTGTTTCCAACACATCTAATGCCAAATATTCTGTACGTAGCGATACCACCTGTAGAAATACAATAAGTTGCTATGAAATAACTAAAATATTATATATTGCTGGGTTTTTCAACCCTGTCATCTATTCTCCAAGAAGCAAATTTTATCAACAAAATATATATTTTTATTAAGTATATAACCAATAAATTACAATCTGACAGAATTTAGAAGAGAAATCATGTCCCAATTAACACGAAAAAAAAAAAACACATAAATTAACATACGCACAAAGCAGCCGCGTGCAACGAGTGCGCACATCAGAACCACGAGTACACGCGCTAGACCATTTGATACACAAACACGAACATCAGACACAATAAACTCACCTTATCAAATATATAAATGATCGCTGGTCCCAAGAAGAATATCCAAAATCTCGGTGGGCCAGTCAACCTCGCAAGTCCGTGTACTAAACATAGTGCATATAGTCCCACGTGCAGTGAGTGTGCGCGCCAGAACCACGGCTACACGAGCTAGACCATTGATACCAAAATTAAAATCACGCACAATAAACTCACCTTATCCAATGTATAAATGATCGCTGGTCCCAAGAAGAATATCCAAAATCTCGGTGGTCCAGTCAATCTCGCAAGGCCATGTACTAAACATAGTGCATATAGTCCCACGTGCAGTGAGTGTGCGCGCCAGAACCACGGGTATGCGCGTGCGCGGACCGTTGGATGTGCGAACACGAATATCAGGCACATTAGTATGAACAGCGCTACGCCTGTTACGCCTGAGGGACAGAAGTTAAACTGTTGCAGTAAATGGTAATATCGAAGATGAAACAGTACAGTCAGATATAGGGAGTAGGTTACATGTAAAGAAATAGTTTATAGCTAACTAAATTTCGGCGGATATCAGAAGAATAGTGAAGTTTTTGCATATACTATGGGACTGACATAGTCATTGCTGACTCAAAGCCTCTAAATAAAATATATGAAGATATTACTACAGTACTAATGAGCTAGGGGTAAGTACTGACTTGCTTTTGTAATTAAAGCACAAAATACAGTAGTAAAATACATGTATGGTCAGTACTGATGATTTAAAGCGAAGAAGATTTAAAAAAAAATTAATTTCAAATAAATAATGGATGATCTGTTTCGTAAAGCATGAATTAGAAGATCATTTAATTAAAATGGCAAATATTATAAGAACATTCAATTAAATCATATAAAATTCAGGATGAACTCAATAAATGAACGAAGTAAATTTTACCGGTAACAGTCTGGAACACCCAATAAGTAATGCCGGGTCGGAAATCCGAAGTGAAATGCACTTCTTTGGTCAAACATCTCAAGTTCTCCACGGGCTGAGTGGACACGTGGTAGAAGTTGACCAAGTGACCCGCTGTGTGCAGGAGTGAGAAGAAAAGAGCGGTACAGGCTACGATCTTGTGGAATTGGATGCTGGAGTCCAGGGGAATGTACTGTTGGATGCTGAATTCCTGGAATAAAGGGAGAATGTTGAATCCGAGTTTGAACTTGTTAATCTATCGTCGTTCCTTCTTCATATAAGGATATCTTTTTCATATGAGGATTATCTTTGGGGGAGGCCTATGTCCTGCAGTGGGCGTCTTGAAAGGCTGGAATGGGGGAATGGGATAGTTTAACAAGTTCAAACTGTTCAGCAGAAGAGGGGATTATTCCATCATTCGTTTTTGGTAAAGCTGTTTTAGAATCATCTTTATGTGTTAGTTTTAAACGTGACAAGAACTTATAAAAATAAAATAAAATAGTTGCCTGTTTGGAAATTTATAATGTTTTAATATTTGGAGCACTATAGAAATATATTCTTTTATCACCTTTTTATGATAGGTATCGCATTTCACAATCGTAGCAAATACATAAACTAATGACGACGGAGCTTATGCCGTGCTTGGGACCGCTGGTTAAATACAAAACAAAGAAAATATAAATAAAAATCTAAATCTAAATCTTACTTCTTACCTTCAATTTGGTCAATAAATTCCTGGACATAGTCAACAACAACAAACTATAGCAGAAGGACAACGACGCAGCTGAGCCTCTTGTGATCGCAATACCAACTCCCATTATATGCCTTAAATCCAAATGTTCCGACATAAAGGAATAATGCGCGAATCTCTCAACAAATAGCCCAATAGTAACCACATAGAAGATGAACAGATAGAATATGTTTTGTCTGTTTTCTTCTAGGAATGTGGTTAAATAATCCCATTTTAGGAGGAACCAATGTCTGAAAATGAAGGAAAAAATTTAAGGTCAATGTAAATAAGAGATGCAAATTTTGAACTATTATAGTACTTACATAAAATAGTATTTTCTAGTGTTTGATGCGCGAGTACGCGACTATTTTATACATTTAGAAATTAAAGATTTTTTCATTTATTCCACGCCATTTATTCATTATATTCGTATCTGTAAAGTGTTGGAATCGTCGGGAAAATAATATAATGAATAAATCGCGTTAAAAACCCGATAAAAAATCTTTAATTTCTAGTACATAAAATGTTTGAAAAATATAAAGTTACAAGGAAAATCCAAATGATGCCTTAAGGTAGAAGTAATAGGTCCTTTTACCTAGATTGTTCCATGGAGGGTTCAATATGGAAGCTGGTCATTCTTGCAACATTTGTGGAAGTATCCAGGAAGTTTTGTTTAGCGCCCTTACAGTCGAGACCGATTGCTACAAACTCTCCCTTATATTCCTTCATCATTAGTTTGAAGTCCGAATATGTTAAGTGGTCTTTGTGTTTGAGACCAGCGTCCTGAAATAATCAGTAAATTTTAAATTACAATATTATCATTATAGGCCAGTAGAAATCGACACTAAAAAACCCTAAATTCGCAAAGCACGATGTAGATTTGAATTTTTGGTATGTTGTTTGGATCAGTTAGGGTGATGTAAATCCCAATTTGCAACTTCGAAAAAGTTGTGCTCGCTGCGCACCACGTGATAAACTGCGAAAATTTTGGACTTTTTTCACTTTTTGCTCTAAAAGTCATAAACTATGCGTTTCCGACGAGTATGATTCAGTACATAAATTGAGGTTTTTAAATTTGAAACAATTTAAGCCTAACCGCAGCTCTCTAAACCTTATAACGACTAAACTGTGGCCATTCGAAGATGGTTCATTTTTCCCGAAATATTGAAATTTTTAGTTTTGCTCCCGTTTGAACCAAAATATTGGCAAAACCGCTCGTTCTATGAGAAAGTCGTATCATAAAGTTGTAGTGCATTTAATTTTCTTTCATTAGAGCATAAAACAAAGTCTGTGAGACAAATAGTTCGCTCACAATATCTGAAAAACAAAAAGAAGGTAGAAATAGATTTTTAAAGAATTGATATGAGGGCATATAAAATCATAAAAAGGATAATACTTTTACATTTGCAGGATAGGTAATTAACAAAATTACAAAGATAATTAAATTTGCAACAATTTAAGCCTAACCGCAGCTCTCTAAACCTTATAACAACTAAGCTGTGGCCTTTCAAAGATAGTCAGTTTTTCCCGAAATTTTCAAATTTTTAGTTTTGCTCCCGTTTGAACCAAAATATTGGCAAAACCGCTCGTTCTATGAGAAGGTCATAAAATAAAGTTGTAGAAAATTTAATTTTGTTAATTACCTATCCTGCAAATGAAAAAGTATTATCCTTTTTATGATTTTATATGCCCTCA